>JANJXV010000463.1:347500-362500 GCA_024803745.1 Megascapheus bottae
GGGTTAGGGTTACGGTTAGCATTAGGGTAAGGGTAAGGGTTAGGGTTAGTGTTAGGGTTAAGGTAAGGGTAAGGGTAAGGGTTAGCGTTAGGGTGAGGTTTAGGGTAAGGGTTAGGGTTAAGATTAGGGTTAGGGTAAGGGTAAGGGTTAGGGTTAGGGTTAGGGTTAGGTTTAGAGTTAGGGTTAGGTTTAGGGTTAGGGCAAGGGTAGGGGTTAGGGCTAGGATTGGGGTTAGGGTTAGAGTATGGGTTAGGGTTAGTGTTAGGTTTAGGGTTAGGGTTAGGGTAAGGGTAAGGGTTAGGGTTAGGGTTATGGTTAGGTTTAGTGTTTAGATTAATGATAGGGTTAGGGTAAGGTTTAGGGTTAGGTTTAGTGTAACGGTAAGGCTTAGATTTACGGTTAGGTTTAGGGTAAGGGTTAGGGTTAGGGTTAGGGTTCGGGTAGGGGTTAGGGTAAGGTTAAGTGTTAGGGTTAGGGTTTGTTTTAAGGTTTAGGGTTAGTGTTAGGGTTAGGTTAAGTGTTGGGGTTAGGGTTAGGGTTAGGTTTAGGGTTATGGTAAGGGTAAGGGTTAGGGTTATGGTAAGGGTTAAGGATAGGGTTAGGGTTAGTGTTAGGGTTAGGGTTAGGTTTAGGTTTTGGGTTAGGGTTACGGGTTAGGATTAGGGTTAGGGTTAGGTTTAGGGTTAGGGTTAGGGTAAGGATAAAGGTTAGGGTTAGGTTAAGGGTTAGGGTTAGGGGTTAATGTTAGGGTTAGGGTTAGGGTAAGGGTTACGGTTAGGGTTAGGGTTAGAGTTAGGTTAAGGGGTAGGGTTAGGGGTTAAGTTAGGGTTAGGGTTAGGGAAACGGTTAGGTTTAGGGTTAGGGTAAGGGTTAGGTTTAGGGTTAGGGTTAGGGTAAGTGTTAGGGTTAGGGTTAGGGTTACGGGTTAGGATTAGGGTTAGGGTTAGGTTAAGGTTAGGGTTAGGGTAAGGATAAGGGTTAGGGTTAGGGTTAGGGATCGGGTTAGAGTAGGGTTAGGGTTAGGTTTAGGGTTGGGGTTAAGATTAGGGTTAGGGTTAGGGTAAGGGTAAGTGTTAGGGTTAGGGTTAGGGTAAGGGTAAGGAATAGTGTGCGGGTTAGGGTTAGGGTTAGGGTTAGTGTTAGAGTTAGGGTTAGGGTTAGGGTTAAGGTTAGGGTTAGGGTTAAGTTTAGGGTTAGGGTCAGGGTAAGGGTTAGGGTTAGGGTTAGGTTTAGGGTTAGGGTTAGGGTTAGGGTTAGGGTTAAGTTTAGGGTTAGGGTCAGGGTAAGGGTAAGGGTTAGGGATAGGAGTAGTGTTAGGTTTAGTGTTTGGGATAAGGTTAGGGTTAGCGTAAGTGTTAGAGTTAGGTTTAGGGTAAGGGTAAGTTTTAGGTTTAGGGTTAGGGGTAGGGTTAGGGTTAGGGTAAGGGTAAGGGTTATGTTTAGGTTTAGGTTAGGCTTAGGTTAAGGGTTAGTGTAAGGGTAAGTGTTAGTGTTAGGGTTAGGTTTTGAGTTAGGGTAAGCGTTAGGGTTTGGGTTTGGGTTAGCTTTAAAATTTGGGTTAAGATTAGGGATAGGGTTAGTGCAAGGCTAAGGGTTAGGGTTAAGGTTAGGGTTAGTTTGAGGGTTAGGGTTAGAGTTAGGTTTAGGGTTAGGGTTAGGGTTGGGTAAGTGTAAGGGTTAGGGTTAGGGTTAGGAATGGGGGTTGGTTTAGGGTTAGGGTAAGGGTTAGGCTTAAGGTTAGGGTTAGGTTTAGGGCTAGGGTAAGGGTAAGGGTTAGGGTTAGGTTTATGGTTAGGGTTAGGGTAAGGTTAAGGGTTAGGCTTAGGGTTAAGGTTAGGTTTAGGGTTAGGGATAGAGTTAAGGTTAGGGTTAGGGTTGGGGTAAGGGTAAGGGTTAGGGTTAGGTTTAGGGTAAGGGTAAGGGTTAGGGTTAGGGTTAGGTTTAGGTTTAGGGATAGGGTCGCGTTAGGGTTAGGGTAAGGTTAGGGTTAGGGTTAGGTTTATGGTCGCGTTAGGGTTAGGGTAAGTTTAAGGGTTAGGGTTAGGATTAGGGTTAGGGTAAGGATTAGGTTTACGGTTAGGGTTAGGGTTAGGGTAAGGGTAAGGGTAAAGGTTAGGGTTAGGGTTATTGTTAGGGTAAGGGTAATGGTTAGGGTTAGGGTTAGGGTAAGGTTTATGGTTAGGGTTAGGGTTAGGGTTAGAGTTAGGTTTAGGTTAAGGGTAAGTGTTAGGGTTAGGGTTACGGTTGGGGTTTGGTTTAGGGTTAGGGTAAGTGTTAGGTTAAGGGTTAGGGTTAGGGTTAGTGTTAGGGTAACTGAAACTGTTGGGATTAGGGTTAGGGTTATTTTAGGGTTTAGGGTTAGGATTAGGGTTAGGGTAAGGGTAAGGGTTAGGGTTAGGATTGGGGTTAGGGTTAGGGTAGGGGATAGGGTTAGTGTTAGGTTTAGGGTTAGTGTTAGGGTAAGTGTAAGGGTTAGGGTTAGGCTTAGGGTTAGGTTTTTGTGTTTAGGTTAAGGTTAGGGATAGCGTTATTGTTAGGTTTAGGGTAAGCGTAAGGTTTAGGGTTAGGGTTATTGTTAGGGTTAGGGTAAGGGTTAGGGTTACGGTAAGGGTTAGGGTTAGGGTTAGGGTTAGGGTTAAGGTTAGGGTTAGGGTTAGGGTTAGGGATAGGGTTAGGTTTAGGGGTAGGGTAACGATAAGTTTAGGGTAGGGGTTAGGGTAAGGTTAAGTGTAGGGTAGGGATTAGGGTTAGGGTTATTTTAGGGGTTAGGGTTAGGGTTAGGGTTAGGGTAAGGGTTAGGGTTAGGTTTAGGGGTAGGGTGGGAGTTACGAGAAGGTTAAGTGTTAGGGTTAGGGTTAGGGTTAGGATAATGGTAAGGATTAGGGTTAGGGTTAGGGTTAGGGGTTAGGGTTAGTGTTAGGATTAGATTTAGGGTTGGGGTAAGGGTTGGGGTTAGTGTTAGGATTAGGTTTAGGGTTAGTGTAAGGGTAAGGGTAAGGGTTATGGTTAGGTTTAGGGTTAGGTTTAGGAGTATGGTTAATATAAGGGGTAGGGTTAGGGTTAGTGTTAGGGTAAGTGTTAGGGTTAGGGTTAGGGTTAGGGTAAGGTTTAGGGTTAGTGTTAGGTTTAGGGTTAGGGTTAGGGTAAGGGTAAGGGTTAGGGTTAGGTTTAGGGTTAGGGTTAGGGTTAAGGTAAGTGTAAGGGTTAGGGTTAGGTTTAGGGTTAGGGTTATGTTTAGGGTAAGGGTAAGGGTTAGGGTTAGTTTTAGGGTTAGGGTTAGGGTTAGGGTAAGGGTAAGGGTTAGGGTTAAGTTTAGGGCTAGGGTTAGTTTTAGGGTTAGGGTTAGGGTTAGAGTAAGGGTAAGGGTTAGGGTTAGGTTTAATGTTAGGTTTAGAGTTGGGGTTAAAGTTAGGGTTAGGGTACGGGTTAGGGTTAGGTTTAGGGTTAGGTTTAGGGTTAAGTTTAGGGTTAGGGTAAGGGTAAGGGTTAGGGTTAGGGTGAGGTTTAGGGTAAGATGTAGGGTTAGGTTTAGGGTAAGGGTAAGGTTTAGGGATAGGGCTAGGGTTAGGGTTACGGTTAGGGTTAGTGTTAGGATAAGGGTTAGGGTTAAGTTTAGGGTTAGGGTTAGGGTAAGGGTTAGGGTTAGGGTTAGGATTAGGGTTAGGGTTAGGGTAAGTGTTAGGGTTAGGTTTAGGGTTAGGGTTAGGTTTAGGGTAAGGGTTAGGGTTAAGGTTAGGGTTAGGTTAAGGGTAAGGGTTAGGGTTAGGTTTAGGGTTAGGGTTAGGGTTAGGGTTAGGGCAAGGGTAAGGGTTAGGGTTAGGATTGGGGTTAGGGTTAGAGTATGGGTTAGGCTTAGTGTTAGGTTTAGGGTTAGGGTTAGGGTAAGGGTAAGGGTTAGGGTTAGGGTTATGGTTAGGTTAATGTTTAGATTAAGGATAGGGTTAGAGTAAGGGTTAGGGTTAGGTTTAGGGTAAAGGTAAGGTTTAGGGTTACGGTTAGGGTTAGGGTTAGGGTTAGGGTTAGGGTAGGGGTTAGGGTAAGGTTAAGTGTTAGGGTTAGGGTTAGGGTTAGGATAAGTGTAAGTGTTAGGGTTGGGGTTTGGTTTAGGGGTTAGGGTTAGTGTTAGGGTTAGGTTTAGTGTTGGGGTTAGGATTAGGGTTAGGTTTAGGGTTATGTTAAGGGTAAGGGTTAGGGTTATGGTAAGGGTTAAGGTTAGGGTTAGGGTTAGTGTTAGGGTTAGGGTTAGGTTTAGGTTTAGGGTTAGGGTTACGGGTTAGGATTAGGGTTAGGGTTAGGTTAAGGGTTAAGGTAAGGGTAAGGGTTAGAGTTAGGGTGAGGTTTAGGGTAAGATGTAGGCTTAGGTTTAGGGTAAGGGTAAGGTTTAGGGATAGGGCTAGGGTTAGGGTCACGGTTAGGGTTAGTGTTTGGATAAGGGTTAGGGTTAAGTTTAGGGTTAGGGTTAGGGTAAGGGTTAGGGTTAGGGTTGGATTAGGGTTAGTGTTAGGGTAAGTGTTAGGGTTAGGTTTAGGGTTAGGGTTAGGTTTAGGGTAAGGGTTAGGGTTAAGGTTAGGGTTAGGTTAAGGGTAAGGGTTAGGGTTAGGGTTAGGGTTAGGTTTAGGGTTAGGGTTAGGGTTAGGGTTAGGGTTAGGGCAAGGGTAAGGTTTAGGGTTAGGATTGGGGTTAGGGTTAGAGTATGGGTTAGGCTTAGTGCTAGGTTTAGGGTTATTGTTAGGGTAAGGGAAAGGGTTAGGGTTAGGGTTATGGTTAGGTTAATGTTTAGATTAAGGATAGGGTTAGAGTAAGGGTTAGGGTTAGGTTTAGGGTAAAGGTAAGGTTTAGGGTTACGGTTAGGGTTAGGATAAGGGTTAGGGTTAGGGTTAGGGTTAGGGTAGGGGTTAGGGTAAGGTTAAGTGTTAGGGTTAGGGTTAGGGTTAGGATAAGTGTAAGTGTTAGGGTTGGGGTTTGGTTTAGGGGTTAGGGTTAGTGTTAGGGTTAGGTTTAGTGTTGGGGTTAGGATTAGGGTTAGGTTTAGGGTTATGTTAAGGGTAAGGGTTAGGGTTATGGTAAGGGTTAAGGTTAGGGTTAGGGTTAGTGTTAGGTTTAGGGTTAGGTTTAGGTTTAGGGTAAGGGTTACGGGTTAGGATTAGGGTTAGGGTTAGGTTAAGGGTTAAGGTAAGGGTAAGGGTAAGGGTTAGGGTTAGGGTTAGGTTTAGGGTAAGATGTAGGCTTAGGTTTAGGGTAAGGGTAAGGTTTAGGGATAGGGCTAGGGTTAGGGTTACGGTTAGGGTTAGTGTTAGGATAAGGGTTAGGGTTAAGTTTAGGGTTAGGGTTAGGGTAAGGGTTAGGGTTAGTGTTAGGATTAGGGTTAGGGTTAGGGTAAGTGTTAGGGTTAGGTTTAGGGTTAGGGTTAGGTTTAGGGTAACGGTTAGGGTTAAGGTTAGGGTTAGGTTAAGGGTAAGGGTTAGGGTTAGGGTTAGGGTTAGGTTTAGGGTTAGGGTTAGGGTTAGGGTTAG
Organism: Megascapheus bottae; assembly: GCA_024803745.1. NCBI lineage: Eukaryota > Metazoa > Chordata > Mammalia > Rodentia > Geomyidae > Megascapheus > Megascapheus bottae. Next base: position 353,014 of record JANJXV010000463.1, read on the forward strand.
GGCAAGGGTAAGGTTTAGGGTTAGGATTGGGGTTAGGGTTAGAGTATGGGTTAGGCTTAGTGCTAGGTTTAGGGTTATTGTTAGGGTAAGGGAAAGGGTTAGGGTTAGGGTTATGGTTAGGTTAATGTTTAGATTAAGGATAGGGTTAGAGTAAGGGTTAGGGTTAGGTTTAGGGTAAAGGTAAGGTTTAGGGTTACGGTTAGGGTTAGGATAAGGGTTAGGGTTAGGGTTAGGGTTAGGGTAGGGGTTAGGGTAAGGTTAAGTGTTAGGGTTAGGGTTAGGGTTAGGATAAGTGTAAGTGTTAGGGTTGGGGTTTGGTTTAGGGGTTAGGGTTAGTTTTAGGGTTAGGTTTAGTGTTGGGTTTAGGATTAGGGTTAGGTTTAGGGTTATGGTAAGGGTAAGGGTTAGGGTTATGGTAAGGGTTAAGGTTAGGGTTAGGGTTAGTGTTAGGGTTAGGGTTAGGTTTAGGTTTAGGGTTAGGGTTACGGGTTAGGATTAGGGTTAGGGTTAGGTTAAGGGTTAGGGTTAGGGGTTAATGTTAGGGTTAGGGTTAGGGTAAGGGTTAGGGTTAGGGTTAGGGTAAGGGTTAGGGTTAGAGTTAGGTTAAGGGGTAGTGTTAGGGGTTAATGTTAGGGTTAGGGTTAGGGAAAGGTTTAGGTTTAGGGTTAGGGTAAGTGTTAGGGTTAGGTTAAGGGTTAGGGTTAGGGTTTAATGTTAGGGTTAGGTTTAGGGTAAGGGTTAGGGTTAGGGTTAGGGTAAGGGTTAGGGTTAGAGTTAGGTTAAGGGGTAGGGTTAGTGGTTAATATTAGGGTTATTGTTATGGTTAGGATTCGGGTTAGAGTAGGGTTAGGGTTAGGTTTAGGGTTGGGGTTAATATTAGGGTTAGGGTTAGGGTAAGGGTTAGGTTTAGGTTTAGGGTAAGGGTAAGGAATAGGGTGCGGGTTAGGGTTAGGGTTAGGGTTAGGGTTAGTGTTAGAGTTAGGGTTAGGGTTAGGTTTAGGGTTAGTGTTAGGGTTAAGTTTAGGGTTAGGGTCAGGGTAAGGGTTAGCGTTAGGGTTAGGTTTAGGGTTAGGGTTAGGGTTAGGGTTAAGTTTAGGGTTAGGGTCAGGGTAAGGATAAGGGTTAGGTTTAGGGTTAGTGTTAGGTTTAGTTTTTGGGATAAGGTTAGGGTTAGCGTAAGGGTTAGAGTTAGGTTTAGGGTAAGGGTAAGTTGTAGGTTTAGGGTTAGGGGTAGGGTTAGGGTTAGGGTAATGGTAAGGGTAAGGGTTATGGTTAGGTTTAGGTTAGGCTTAGGGTAAGGGTTAGGGTTAGGGTTATGTTTATTGTTAGGGTTAGTGTAAGGGTAAGTGTTAGTGTTAGGGTTAGGGTTTGGGTTAGGGTAAACGTTAGGGTTAGGGTTTGGATTAGGTTTAAAATTTGGGTTAAGATTAGGGATAGGGTTAGGTCAAGGGTAAGGGTTAGGGTTAGGGTTAGGGTAGGGGTTAGTGTAAGGTAAGGGTTAGTGTTAGGGATAGGGTTAGGGTTAGGTTTAGGGTTAGCGTTAGGGTAAGGGGAAGGGTTTGGGTTAGGGTAAGGGTTAAGGTTAGTGTTAGGGGAAAGGTGAGGTTCAGGTTAGGGTTAGGGTTAGGGTTAGGGTAAGGGTTAGGTTAGGGTTAGGGTTAGGTTTAGGGTTAGGGTAGGGTTAGGGTTAGGGTTAAGGTTAGGTTTAGGTTGAGGGTTAGGGTTAGTTTTATGTTTAGGGTTACGGTTAGGTAAGTGTAATGGTTAGGGTTAGGGTTGGGCTTTGGTTTAGGGTTAGGGTAAGGGTTAGGCTTATGGTTAGGGTTAGGTTTAAGGCTAGGGTAAGGGTAAGGGTTAGCGTTTGGTTTAGGGTTAGGGTTAGGGTAAGGTTAAGTGTTAGGCTTAGGGTTAAGGTTAGGTTTAGGGTTAGGGATAGAGTTAAGGTTAGGGTTAGGGTTGGGGTAAGGGTAAGGGTTAGGGTTAGGTTTAGGGTAAGGGTAAGGGTTAGTGTTAGGGTTAGGTTTAGGGTCGCGTTAGGGTTAGGGTAAGGTTAACGGTTAGGGTTAGGATTAGGGTTAGGGTAAGGACTAGGTTTAGGGTTAGGGTTAGGGTTAGGGTAAGGGTAAGGGTAAAGGTTAGGGTTAGGGTTAGGGTAAGGGTAAGGATTAGGGTTAGGGTTAGGGTAAGGTTTATGGTTAGGGTTAGGGTTAGGGTTAGAGTTAGGTTTAGGTTAAGGGTAAGGGTTAGGGTTAGGTTTAGGGTTGGGGTTTGGTTTAGGGTTAGGGTAAGTGTTAGGTTTATCGGTTAGGGTTAGGTTTTGGGTAAGGGTTAGGAATAATGTTAGGGATAGGGATAGGGTAAGGATTAGGGTTAGGGTTAGGGATAGGGTAAGGGTTAGGGTTAGGTTGAGAGTCAGGGTTAGGGTAAGGGTAAGTGTTAGGGTTAGGATTAGGGTTAGGTTTAGGGTTAGGGTTAGGGTAAGGGTAAGGTTTCGGGTTAGGGTTAGGGTTAGGGTTAAAGTTGAAGTTAGGGTTAGGGTAAGGGTTAGGTTAAGGGTTATTGTAAGAGTTAGGGTTAGGTTTAGGGTAAGGGTTAGGCTTAGGTTTAGGGTAAGGGTAAGTTTTAGGGTTAGGGTTAGGGTTAGGGTGAGGGTAAGGGTTAGGGTTAGGGTTAGGGTGATGTTTAGGGTTAGGGTCAGGGTAAGGGTAACGGTTAGGGTTAGGGTTAGGGTTAGGTTTAGTGTTTAGGTTAAGGTTAGCGTTAGGGTAAGTTTTAGGGTTAGGTTTAGCGTAAGGGTAAGTTTTAGATTTAGGGTTAGGGTTAGGGTTAGCGTAAGGGTTAGGGTTAGGGTAAGGGTTAGTGTTACGGTTAGGGTTAGGATAGGGGTTAGGGTAAGGTTAAGTGTTAGGGTTAGGGTTAGGGTTAGGATAAGGGTAAGGGTAAGGGTTAGGGTTAGTGTTAGTGTTAGGGTTAGGGTTAGTGTTAGGGTAAGTGTAAGGGTTAAACTTAAGTTTAGGGTTAGGGTTAGGGTTAGGTTTAGGGGTAGGGTAAGGGCAAGGGTTAGGGTTAGGGTTAGGGTTAGCTTTAGGGTTAGGGTTAGGGTGAGGGTTAGGGTTAGTGTAAGTGTAAGGGTTAGGGTTAAGTTTAGGGTTAGGGTTAGTTTTAGGGTTAGGGTTACGGTTAGGGTAAGGGTAAGGGTTAGGTTTAGGATAAGGGTTAGGGTTAGGTTTAGGGTTAGGATTTGGTTTAGGGTTAGGGTTAGGGTAAGGGTAAGGGTTAGGGTTAGGGTTAGGTTTAATGTTAGGTTTAGAGTTGGGGTTAAACTTAGGGTTAGGGTATGGGTTAGGGTTTGGGTTAGGGTTAGGTTTAGGGTTAAGTTTAGGGTTAGGGTTAGGGTTAGGGTTAGGGTAAGGGTATGTGTTAGGGTTAGGGTTAGGGTTACGGTTAGCATTTGGGTAAGGGTAAGGGTTAGGGTTAGGGTTAAGGTAAGGGTAAGGGTAAGAGTTAGGGTTAGGGTGAGGTTTAGGGTAAGGTGTAGGGTTAGGTTTAGGGTAAGGGTAAGGTTTAGGGATAGGGCTAGGGTTAGGGTTACGGTTAGGGTTAGTGTTAGGAGAAGGGTTAGGGTTAAGGTTAGGGTTAGGGTTAGGGTAAGTGTTAGGGTTAGGTTTAGTGTTAGGGTTAGGTTTAGGGTAAGGGTTAGGGTTAAGGTTAGGGTTAGGGTTAGGGTAAGTGTTAGGGTTAGGTTTAGTGTTAGGGTTAGGTTTAGGGTTAGGGTTAGGGTTAGGGTTAGGGTTAGGGTAAGTGTTAGGGTTAGGTTTAGTGTTAGGGTTAGGTTTAGGGTTAGGGTTAGGGTTAGGGTTAGGGCAAGTGTAAGGGTTAGGGTTAGGATTGGGGTTAGGGTTAGAGTATGGGTTAGGGTTAGTGTTAGGTTTAGGGTTAGGGTTAGGGTAAGAGTAAGGGTTAGGTTTATGGTTATGGTTAGGTTTAGTGTTTAGATTAAGGATAGGGTTAGGGTAAGGTTTAGGGTTAGGTTTAGGGTAACGGTAAGGTTTAGGGTTACGGATAGGGTTAGGGTAAGTGTTAGGGTTAGGGTTATGGTTAGGTTTAGTGTTTAGGTTAAGGTTAGGGTTAGGGTAAGGGTTAGGGTTAGGTTTAGTGTAACAGTAAGGTTTAGATTTACGGTTAGGTTTATGGTAAGGGTTAGCGTTAGGGTTAGGATTAGGTTTAGGTTTAGGGTTAGGGTTACGGATTAGGATTGTGGTTAGGGTTAGGTTTAGGGTTAGGGTTAGGGTAAGGATAAGGGTTAGGGTTAGGTAAAGGGTTAGGGTTAGGGGTTAATGTTAGGGTTAGGGTTAGGGTAAGGGTTAGGGTTAGAGTTAGGGTAAGGGTTAGGGTTAGAGTTAGGTTAAGGGGTAGTTTTTGAGGTTAATGTTAGGGTTAGTATTAGGGAAAGGGTTAGGTTTAGTGTTTAGTTTAAGGTTAGGGTTAGGGTAAGGGTTAGGGGCTGAGTGTAACAGTAAGGTTTAGATTTACGGTTAGGTTTAGGGTAAGGGTTAGGGTTAGGGTTAGGGTTAGGGTAGGGGTTAGGGTAAGGTTAAGTGTTAGGGTTAGGGTTAGGGTTAGGATAAGAATAAGTGTTAAGGTTATGATTTGTTTTAGGGGTTAGGGTTAGTGTTAGGGTTAGGTTAAGTGTTGGGGTTATGGTTAGGGTTAGGTTTAGCATTATGGTAAGGGTAAGGGTTAGGGTTATGGTAAGGGTTAAAGTTAGGGTTAGGGTTAGTGTTAGGGTTAGGGTTAGGTTTAGGTTTAGGGTTAGGGTTAGGTTTAGGTTTAGGGTTAGGGTTACGGGTTAAGATTAGGGTTAGTGTTAGGTTTAGGGTTAGGGTAAGGATAAGGGTTAGGATTAGGTTAAGGTTTGGGGTTAGGGGTTAATGTTAGGGTTAGGGTTAGGGTATGGGTTAGGGTTAGGGTTAGGGGAAGGGTTAGGGTTAGAGTTAGGTTAAGGGGTAGTTTGAAGAGTTAATGTTAGGGTTAGTGTTAGGGAAAGGGTTAGGTTTAGGTTTAGGGTAAGGGTTAGGTTTAGGGTTAGGGTTAGGGTAAGTGTTAGGGTTAGGGTTAGGGTTAGGGTTACGGGTTAGGATTAGGGTTAGGTTTAGGTTAAGGTTAGGGTTAGGGTAAGGATAATGGTTAGGCTTAGGTTAAGGGTTAGGGTTAGGGGTTAATGTTAGGGTTAGGGTTAGGGTAAGGGTTAGGGTTAGGGTTAGGGTAAGGGTTAGGGTTAGAGTTAGGTTAAGGGGTAGGGTTAGGGGTTAATGTTAATGTTAAGGTTAGGGTTAGGGTTAGGGTTCGGGTTAGAGTAGGGTTAGGGTTAGGTTTAGGGTTGGGGTTAAGATTAGGGTTAGGGTTAGGGTAAGAGTAAGTGTTAGGGTTAGGGTTAGGGTAAGGGTAAGGAATAGGGTGCGGGTTAGGGTTAGGGTAAGTGTTAGGGTTAGGGTTAGGTTTAGGGTTAGGGTTAGGGTTAGGGTTTATTTTAGGGTTATTGTCAGGGTAAGGGTAAGGGTTAGGGTTTGGGTTAGTGTTAGGTTTAGTGTTTGGGATAAGGTTAGGGTTAGCGTAAGGGTTAATGTTAGGTTCAGGGTAAGGGTAAGTTTTAGGTTTAGGGTTAGGTGTAGGGTTAGGGTTAGGGTAAGGGTAAGGGGAAGGGTTATGGTTAGGTTTAGGTTAGGCTTAGGTTAAGGGTTAGGGTTAGGGTTATGGTTAGGGTGAAGGTTAGTGTAAGGGTAAGTGTTAGTGTTAGGGTTAGGTTTTGGATAGGGTAAGCGTTAGGTTTAGGGTTTGGGTTAGGTTTAAAATTTGGGTTAAGATTAGGGATAGGGTTAGGGCAAGGGTAAGGGTTAGGTTTAGGGTTAGGGTTAGGGTAAAGGTTAGGGTAGGGGTTAGGGTAAGGTAAGGGTTAGTGTTAGGGATAGGGTTAGGGTTAGGGTTATGTTTAGGTTTAGGGTTAGCGTTAGAGTAAGGGGAAGGGTTTGAGTTAGGGTTAGGGTTAAGGTTAGTGTTAGGGGAAAGGTAAGGTTTATGTTAGGGTTAGGGTTAGGGTTAGGGTAAGGGTTAGGTTAGGGTTAGGGTTAGGTTTAGGGTTGGGGTAGGGTTAGGGTAAGGGTAAGGGTTAGGGTTAAGGTTAGGGTTAGGTTGAGGGTTAGGGTTAGAGTTAGGTTTAGGGTTAGGGTTAGGTTTGGGTAAGGGTAAGTGTTAGGGTTAGGGTTAGGGTTGGGGTTTGGTTTAGGGTTAGATTAAGGGTTAGGCTTAAGGTTAGGGTTAGGTTTAGGGCTAGGGTAAGGGTAAGGGTTAGGGTTAGGTTTAGGGTAAGGGTAAGGGTTAGGGTTAGGGTTAGGTTTAGGTTTAATGATAGGGTCGCCTTAGGGTTAGGGTAAGGTTAGGGTTAGGGTTAGGATTAGGGTCGCTTTAGGGTTAGGGTAAGGTTAAGGGTTAGGGTTAGGATTAGGGTTAGGGTAAGGATTAGGTTTAGGGTTAGGATTAGGGTTAGGGTTAGGGTAAGGGTAAGGGTTAGGTTTAGGATAAGGGTTAGGGTTAGGTTTAGGGTTAGGGTTTGGTTTAGGGTTAGGGTTTTTGTAATGGTAAGGGTTAGGGTTATGGTAAGGGTTAAAGTTAGGGTTAGGTTTAATGTTAGGTTTAGAGTTGGGGTTAAAGTTAGGGTTAGGGTACAGGTTAGGGTTAGGTTTACGGTTAGGTTTAGGGTTAGGGTTAGGGTTAGGGTTAGGGTAAGGGTTAGTGTTACGGTTAGGGTTAGGGTAGGGGTTAGGGTAAGGTTAAGTGTTAGGGTTAGGTTTAGGGTTAGGATAAGGGTAAGGGTAAGGGTTAGGGTTAGTGTTAGGGTAAGGGTAAGGGTTAAAGTTAAGTTTAGGGTTAGGGTTAGGGTTAGGTTTAGGGGTAGGGTAAGGGCAAGGGTTAGGGTTAGGGTTAGGGTTAGCTTTAGGGTTAGGGTTAGGGTGAGGGTTAGTTTTAGGGTAAGTGTAAGGGTTAGGGTTAAGTTTAGGGTTAGGGTTAGTTTTAGGGTTACGGTTAGGGTAAGGGTAAGGGTTAGGTTTAGGATAAGGGTTAGGGTTAGTTTTAGGGTTAGGATTTGGTTTAGGGTGAGGGTTAGGGTAAGGGTTAGGGTTAGGGTTAGGTTTAATGTTAGGTTTAGAGTTGGGGTTAAACTTAGGGTTAGGGTATGCGTTAGGGTTAGGGTTAGGGTTAGGTTTAGGGTTAGGTTTAGGGTTAGGGTTAGGGTTAGGGTTAGGGTAAGGGTATGTGTTAGGGTTAGGGTTAGGGTTACGGTTAGCATTTGGGTAAGGGTAAGGGTTAGGGTTAGGGTTAAGTTAAGGGTAAGGGTAAGAGTTAGGGTTAGGGTGAGGTTTAGGGTAAGGTGTAGGGTTAGGTTTAGGGTAAGGGAAAGCTTTAGGGATAGGCCTAGGGTTAGGGTTACGGTTAGGGTTAGTGTTAGGAGAAGGGTTAGGGTTAAGGTTAGGGTTAGGGTTAGGGTAAGGGTTAGGGTTAGGGTTAGGGTTAGGATTAGGTTTAGGGTTAGGGTAAGTGTTAGGGTTAGGTTTAGTGTTAGGGTTAGGTTTAGTGTAAGGGTTAGGGTTAAGGTTAGGGTTAGGGTAAGGGTAAGGGTTAGGGTTAGGGTTAGGGTTAGGTTTAGGTTTAGGGTTAGGGTTAGGATTAGGGCAAGTGTAAGGGTTAGGGTTAGGATTGGGGTTAGGGTTAGAGTATGGGTTAGGGTTAGTGTTAGGTTTAGGGTTAGGGTTAGGGTAAGAGTAAGGGTTAGGTTTATGGTTAGGGTTAGGTTTAGTGTGCAGATTAAGGATAGGGTTAGGGTAAGGGTTAGGGTTAGGTTTAGGGTAACGGTAAGGTTTAGGGTTACGGTTAGGGTTAGGGTAAGTGTTAGGGTTAGGGTTATGGTTAGGTTTAGTGTTTAGGTTAAGGTTAGGGTTAGGGTAAGGGTTAGGGTTAGGTTTAGTGTAACAGTAAGGTTTAGATTTACGGTTAGGTTTATGGTAAGGGTTAGCGTTAGGGTTAGGATTAGGTTTAGGTTTAGGGTTAGGGTTACGGGTTAGGATTGGGGTTAGGGTTAGGTTTAGGGTTAGGGTTAGGGTAAGGATAAGGGTTAGGGTTAGGTTAAGGGTTAGGGTTAGGGGTTAATGTTAGGGTTAGGGTTAGTGTAAGGGTTAGGGTTAGGGTTAGGGTAAGGGTTAGGGTTAGAGTTAGGTTAAGGGGTAGTTTTAGAGGTTAATGTTAGGGTTAGTGTTAGGGAAAGGGTTAGGTTTAGTGTTTAGGTTAAGGTTAGGGTTAGGGTAAGGGTTAGGGTTAGGCTTAGTGTAACAGTAAGGTTTAGATTTACGGTTAGGTTTAGGGTAAGGGTTAGGGTTAGGGTTAGGGTTAGGGTAGGGGTTAGGGTAAGGTTAAGTTTTAGGGTTAGGGTTAGAGTTAGGATAAGAGTAAGTGTTAGGGTTAGGATTTGTTTTAGGGGTTAGGGTTAGTGTTAGGCTTAGGTTAAGTGTTGGGGTTATGGTTAAGGTTAGGTTTAGCATTACGATAGGGGTAAGGGTTAGGGTTATGGTAAGGGTTAAAGTTAGGGTTAGGGTTAGTGTTAGGGTTAGGGTTAGGTTTAGGTTTAGGGTTAGGGTTACGGGTTAGGATTAGGGTTAGGGTTAGGTTTAGGGTTAGGCTTAAGGTTAGGGTTAGGGTAAGGGTTAGTGTTACGGTTAGGGTTAGGGTAGGGGTTAGGGTAAGGTTAAGTGTTAGGGTTAGGGTTAGGGTTAGGATAAGGGTAAGGGTAAGGGTTAGGGTTAGTGTTAGTGTTAGGGTTAGGGTTAGGGTTAGTGTTAGGGTAAGGGTAAGGGTAAAAGTTAAGTTTAGGGTTAGGGTTAGGGTTAGGTTTAGGGGTAGGGTAAGGGCAAGGGTTAGGTTTAGGGTTAGGGTTAGCTTTAGGGTTAGGGTTAGGGTGAGGGTTAGGGTTAGGGTAAGTGTAAGGGTTAGGGTTAAGTTTAGGGTTAGGGTTAGTTTTAGGGTTTGGGTTACGGTTAGGGTAAGGGTAAGGGTTAGGTTTAGGATAAGGGTTAGGGTTAGGTTTAGGGTTAGGATTTGGTTTAGGGTTAGGGTTAGGGTAAGGGTAAGGGTTAGGGTTAGGGTTAGGTTTAATGTTAGGTTTAGAGTTGGGGTTAAACTTAGGGTTAGGGTATGGGTTAGGGTTAGGGTTAGTGTTAGGTTTAGCGTTAGGTTTAGGGTTAGGGTTAGGGTTATGGTTAGGGTAAGGGTATGTGTTAGGGTTAGGGTTAGGGTTACGGTTAGCATTTGGGTAAGGGTAAGGGTTAGGGTTAGGGTTAAGGTAAGGGTAAGGGTAAGAGTTAGGGTTAGGGTGAGGTTTAGGGTAAGGTGTAGGGTTAGGTTTAGGGTAAGGGAAAGCTTTAGGGATAGGCCTAGGGTT
>JANJXV010000463.1:370000-385000 GCA_024803745.1 Megascapheus bottae
TTAGGGTTAGGGTTAGGGGCTAGGGTTATGGCTAGGGTTAGGGTTAGGGGTTAGTTTTAGGGTTAGGTTTATGGTTGGGGTTAGAGTTAGGGTTAGTGTTATGGTGAGGGTAAGTGTTAGTGTTACGGTTAGGGTTAGGGTAAGGCTTAGTGTAAGGGTTAGGTTTAGGTTTAGGGTTGGGGTTAAGATTAGGGTTAGGGTAAGGGTTAGGGTTAGGGTTAGTGTTAGGTTTAGTGTTTAGGTTAATGTTAAGGGTTAGGTTTAGGGTTAAGTTTAGGTGTAGCGTTAGGGTTAGAGTTAAGGTTACGGTTAGGGTTGGGGTAAGGGTAAGAGTTAGGGTTAGTTTAGGATTAGGGATAGGGTGAGGGTAAGGGTTAGGGTTAGGTTTAGGGTTAGGGTTAGGGTTAGGTTTAGGGTTCGGGTTAAGGTTAGGGTTAGGGTTAGGGTAAGGTTATGTGTTAGGGTTAGGGTTAGGATTAGTGTTATGGTTAGCGTTAGGGTAAGGGTAAGGGTTATAGTTAGGGTTTAGGTAAGGGTAAGGATTAGGGTTAGGGTTAGGGTTAGGGTTAGCTTTAGGGTAAGGGTTAGGGTTAGGTTTAGGGTGAGGGTTGGTTTAGGGTTAGGGTTAGGGTTTGGGTTAAGCTTAGGGTTAGGGTAAGGGTTAGGGTTAGGGTAGGGGTTAGGGTAAGGTAAGGGTTAGTGTTAGGGATAGGGTTAGGTTCAGGGTTAGGGTTAGGTTTAGGGTTAGCGTTAGGGTAAGGGGAAGGGTTTGGGTTAGGGTAAGGGTTAAGGTTAGTGTTAGGGGAAAGGTACGGTTTAGGTTAGGGTTAGGGTTAGGGTTAGGGTAAGGGTTAGGTTAAGGTTAGGGTTAGGTTTAGAGTTGGGGTAGGGTTAGGGTAAGGGTAAGGGTTAGGGTTAAGGTTAGGGTTAGGTTGAGGGTTAGAGTTAGAGTTAGGTTTAGGGTTACGGTTAGGGTAAGGTTAAGGGTTAGGCTTAGGGTTAAGGTTAGGTTTAGGTTTAGGGATAGAGTTAAGGTTAGGGTTAGGGTTGGGGTAAGGTTAAGGGTTAGGGTTAGGTTTAGGGTAAGGCTAAGGGTTAGGGTTAGGGTTAGGTTTAGGGTTAGGGTCGCGTTAGGGTTAGGGTAAGGTTAAGGTTAGGGTTAGGTTTAGGTTCACGTTAGGGTTAGGGTAAAGTTAAGGGTTAGGGATAGGATTAGGGTTAGGGTAAGGATTAGGTTTAGAGTTAGGGTTAGGGTTAGGGTAAGGGTAAGGGTAAAGGTTAGGGTTAGAGTTAGGGTTAGGGTAAGGGTTAGGGTTAGGGTTAGGGTAAGTTTTATGGTTAGGGTTAGGGTTAGGGTTAGAGTTAGGTTTAGGTTAACGGGTAGGTTTAGGATTAGGGTTAGGGTTGGGGTTTGGTTTAGGGTTAGGGTAAGGGTTATGGTTAGGGGTTAGGTTTAGGTTTTGGGTAACGGTTAGGGATAGTGTTAGGGATAGGGATAGTGTAAGGGTTACGGTTAGATTTAGGGTTAGGGTAAGGGTTAGGGTTAGGTTGAGAGTCAGGGTTAGGGTAAGGGTAAGTGTTAGGGTTAGGGTTAGGTTTAGGGTTAGGTTTAGGGTAAGGGTAAGGTTTCGGGTTAGGGTTAGGGTTAAAGTTGAAGTTAGGGTTAGGGTAAGGGTTAGGGCAAGAGTTAGGGTCAGGTTTAGGGTTAGGGTTAGAGTTAGGGATAGGGTTAGGATAAGGGTAAGGGTTAGGTATAGGGTTAGGGTTAGGTTTAGGGTAAGGGTAAGGGTTAGGGTTAGGGGTTAGGATTAGTGTTAGGGTTAGGGTAAGGGTTAGGGTTAGGGTTAGGGTTAGGGTTAGGTTTGGGGATAGGGTTAGTGTTAGGTTAAGGGTTAGCGTTACGGGTTAGAGTTAGAGTTAGGGTTAGGATAAGGGTTAGGGTTAGGGTTAGGGTAAGTTTTAGAGATAGGGTTAGGGTTAGGGTTAGGGTTAGGGTTAGGGTAAGGGTAAGGTTTCGGGTTAGGGTTAGGGTTAAAGTTGAAGTTAGGGTTTGGGTAAGGGTTAGGGTAAGGGTTCGGGTAAGAGTTAGGGTCAGGTTTAGGGTTAGGGTTAGAGTTAGGGTTAGGGTTTGGATAAGGATAAGGGTTAGGTATAGGTTTAGGGTTAGGTTTAGGGTAAGGGTAAGGGTTAGGGTTAGGGTTAGGGTTAGCGTAAGGGTTAGGGTTAGGGTAAAGGTTAGGTTTGGGGTTAGGGTTAGTGTTAGGTTAAGGGTTAGGGTTAGGGGTTAGAGTTAGGGTTAGGGTTAGGGTAAGGGTTAGGGTTTGGGTTAGGGTAAGTGTTAGAGTTAGGGTTAGGGTTATGGTTAGGGTTAGGGTTAGGGTAAGGATTAGGATTAGGGTTAGGTTTAGGTTAAGTGTAAGGGTTAGGATGAGCGTTAGGTTTAGGTTTAGAGTTAGGGTTAGGTTTAGGGTAAAGGTAAGGGGTAGGGTTAAGGTTAGGGTTAGGTTTAGTTTTAGGGTTAGGGTTAGGGTTAAGTTTAGGGTAAGGGTAAGGGTTAGGGTTAGGATTAGGGTTAGGTTTAGGATAAGGGTTAGGTTTAGGGTTATGGTTAGGGTTAGGTTTAGGGTTAGGGTTACGATTAGGGTAAGTTTTAAGGTTAGGGTTAGGGTTAGGTTTAGAGTTTGGGTTAAGGTTAGGGTTAGGGTAAAGGTTACGGTTAGGGTTAGGGTTAGGGTTAGGTTTAGGGTTAGGTTTAGGGTTAGGTTTAGGGTTAGGGTTAATGTAAGAGTATGTGTTAGGGTTAGGGTTAGGTTTAGGGTTAGAGTTAGGGTAAGGGTAAGGGTAAGTGTTAGGGTTAGCTTTAGGGTTAAGGTAAGGGTAAGGGTTAGGGTTAGGGTTAGTGTTAGTTTTAGGTTAAGGGTTTGGGTTAGGTTTAGGGTAAGGGTAAGATTTAGGGTTAGGGTTAGGGTTAGGGTTAGTGTTAGGATAAGGGTTAGGGTTAAGGTTAGGGTTAGGGTTAGGGTAAGGGTTAGGGTTAGGATTAGGGTTAGGGTAAGGTTAAGTGTTACGGTTAGAGTTAGGGTTAGGTTAAGGGTAAGTTTAGGTTTAGGATTAGGGTTAGGGGCTAGGGTTATGGCTAGGGTTAGGGTTAGGGGTTAGTTTTAGGGTTAGGTTTATGGTTGGGGTTAGAGTTAGGGTTAGTGTTATGGTGAGGGTAAGTGTTAGTGTTAGGGTTAGGGTTAGGGTTAGGCTTAGTGTAAGGGTTAGGGTTAGGTTTAGGGTTGGGTTTAAGATTAGGGTTAGGGTGAGGGTAAGGGTAAGGGTTAGGGTTAGGTTAGTGTTAGGTTTAGTGTTTAGGTTAAGGTTAAGGTTTAGGTTTAGGGTTAAGTTGAGGTGTAGCGTTAGGGTTAGAGTTAAGGTTAGGGTTAGGGTTGGGGTAAGGGTAAGGGTTAGGGTTAGGTTAGGGTTAGGGTTAGGGTGAGGGTATGGGTTAGGGTTGGGATTAGGTTTAGGGTTAGGGTTAGGGTTAGGGTTAGGTTTAGGGTTCGGTTTAGGGTTAGGGTTAGGGTTAGTGTAAGTTTATGTGTTAGGGTTAGGGTTAGGGTTAGTGTTATGGTTAGCGTTAGGGTAAGGGTAAGGGTTAGGGTTAGGGTTTAGGTAAGGGTAAGGGTTAGGGTTAGGGTTAGGGTTAGGGTTAGCTTTAGGGTAAGGGTTAGGGTTAGGTTTATGGTAAGGGTTGGTTTAGGGTTAGGGTTAGGGTTAGGGTTAAGGTTAGGGTTAGGGTAAGGGTTAGGGTTAGGGTTAGGGTTAGGTTTAGGTTTAGGGTCAGGGTAAGGGTAAGGGTTAGGGTTACGGTTAGTGTTAGGTTTAGTGTTTAGGTTAAGGTTAAGGTTAGGGTAAGGGTTAGGGTTAGATTTAGGGTAAGGATAAGGGTAAGTTTTAGCTTTAGCTTTTGGGTTAGGGTTAGGGTTAGGGTAAGGGTAAGGGTGTGGTTTATGGTTAGGTTTAGGGTTAGGGATAGGGCAAGGGTTAGGGTTAAGTTTAGGGTCAGTGTAGGGGTTAGGGTAAGGTTAAGTGTTAGGCTTAGGGTTAGGGTTAGGGTTAGGGTAAGGGTAAGGGTTAGGGTTAGGTTTAGGGTTTAGGGTTATGGTTAGGGTTAGGGTTAGGGATTAGGGTTAGGGTTAGGGTTAGGTTTAGAGTTGGCATTAAGATTAGGGTTAGGGTTTGGGTAAGGGTAAGTGTTAGTGTTAGGTTTAGGGTTAGGATTAGGGTAAGCGTTAGGGTTAGGGTTAGGGTTAGGTTTAGAGTTGAGATTAAGATTAGGGTTAGCGTTAATGTAAGGGTAAGGGTAGGGTTAGCGTTAGGGTTAGGGTAAGGTTTAGGGTTAGGGTTAGGGTAGGGGTTAGGGTAAATGTAAGTGTTAAGGTTAGGAAGAGGGTTAGGGTTAGGGTTAGGTTTAGGTTTAGGGTTAGAGTTAGGGTAAGGGGAAGGGTTAATGTAAGATTTAGGGTTAAGGTTAGGGTTAGGGGAAGGGAAAGGTTTAGGTTTGGTGAGGGTTAGGGTTAGAGTATGGGATAGGTTAGGGTTAGGGTTAGGGTTAGGGTTAGGGTAAGTGTAAGGGTTAGGCTTAAGATTAGGGTTAGGTTTAGGGCTAGGGTAAGGGTAAGGGTTAGGGTTAGGTTTAGGGTTAGGGTAGGGTAAGGTTAAGGGTTAGGTTTAGGTTTAAGGTTAGGTTTAGGGTTAGGTTTAGAGATAAGGTTAGGGTTAGGGTTGGGGTAAGGGTAAGGGTTAGGGTTAGGTTTAGGGTTAGGGTTAGGGTAAGAGTAATGTTTAGTGTCAGGGTTAGGGTTAGGTTTAGGGTTAGGGTTAGGTAAGGGTTAGGGTTAAGGTTAGGGTTAGGGTTAGGGTTAGGGTCGAGTTAGGGTTAGGGTAAATTTAGGGGTTAGCGTTAGAATTAGGGTTAGGGTTACGTTAAGGTATAGGGTTAGGGTTAGGGTTAGGGTTAGGGTAAGGAATAGGTTTAGGGTTAGGGTTAGGTTTAGGGTAAGGGTAAGGGTAAAGTTTAGGGTTAGGGGTAGGGTTAGGGTAAGGGTAAGGGTTAGGGTTAGGGTTAGAGTAAGGGTTAGGTCTATGGTAAGGGTTAGGGTTAAGGTTAGGGTTAGTGTAAGGGTAAGGGATAGGGTTAGGGTTAGGGTTAGGGCAAGGGTAAGGGTTAGGGTTAGGGTTAGGGTTAGTGCAAGGGTAAGGGTTAGAGGTAGGATTGGGGTTAGGGTTAGAGTATGGGTTAGGGTTAGTTTTAGGTTTAGGGTTAGGGTTAGGGTAAGGGTCAGGGTTAGGGTTAGGGTCATGGTTAGGTTTAGTGTTTAGGTTAAGGTTAGGGTTAGGGTAAGGGTTAGGGTTAGGTTTAGGGCAACGGTAAGGTTTAGGGTTACGGTTAGGTTTAGGGTAATGGTTAGGGTTAGGGTTAGGGTTAGGGTAGGGGTTAGGGTAAGGTTAAGTGTTAGGGTTAGGGTTAGGGTTAGGATAAGGGTTTTTGTTAGGGTTAGGGTTTGGTTTAGGGGTTAGGGTTAGTGTTAGGGTTAGGTTTAGTGTTGGGGTTAGGGTTAGGGTTATGGTAAAGTTAAGAGTTAGGGTTATGGTAAGGGTTAAGGTTAGGGTTAGGGTTAATGTTAGGGTTAGGCTTAGGTTTAGGTTTAGGGTTAGGGTTACGGGTTAGGATTAGGGTTAGGGTTAGGTTAGGGTTAGGGTTAGGGTTAGGGTTAGGGTTAGGTTTAGGGTTAGGGTTAGGGTTACGGGTTAGGATTAGGGTTAAGGTTAGGTTAAGGTTAGGGTTAGGGTAAGGATAAGGGTTAGGGTTAGGTTAAGGGTTAGGGTTAGGGGTTAATATTAGGGTTAGGGTTAGGGTAAGGGTTAGGGTTAGGGTTAGGGTAAGGGTCACAGTTAGAGTTAGGTTAAGGGGTAGGGTTAGGGGTTAATGTTAGGGTTAGGGTTAGGGTTAGGGTTCAGGTTAGAATAGGGTTAGGGTTAGGTTTAGGGTTGGGGTTAAGATTAGGGTTAGGGTTAGGGTAAGGGTAAGGGTTAGGGTTAGGGTTAGGGTAAGGGTAAGGAATAGGGTGCGGATTAGGGTTAGGGTTAGGGTTAGTGTTAGAGTTAGGGTTAGGGTTAGGGTTAAGTTTAGGGTTAGGGTTAAGTTTAGGGTTTGGGTCAGGGTAATGGTTAGGGTTAGGGTTAGTTTTAGGGTTAGGGTTAGGGTTAGGGTTAGGGTTATATTTAGGGTTAGGGTTAGGGTAAGGGTTAGGCTTAGGGTTAGGGTTAGCATTAAGGTTAGGTTTAGGATTAGGGTAAGGGTGAGGGTTAGGGTTTGGGTTAAGGTTAGGTTTAGGGGTTAGGTTTAGTGTAAGGGTAAGGGTTAGAGTTAGGGTAAGGGTTAGGGGTAGGGTTATGGTAAGGGTTAGGTTTAGGGTTAGTGTAAGGGTTAGGTTTAGGGTTAGGGTTAGGGTTAGAGTAAGGATTAGGGTTAGGGTTAGGGTTAGGGTAAGGGTTAGGGTTAGGGTCACGGTTAGCATTAAGATTAGGTTTAGGCTTAGTGTAAGGGTAAGAGTTAGGTTATGGTTAGAATTAGGTTTAGGGTTAGGGTTAGGGTAAGTGTAAGGGTTAGGGTTAGGATAAGGGTTAGGGTTAGGGTTAGGCTAAGGGTTAGGATTAGGGTTAGGGTAAGGGTTAGGTTTAGGGTTAGGTTTAGGGTTAGAGTTAGTGTAAGGGTTAGGGTTAGGTTTAGGGTAAGGGTTTGGGTTAGGGTTAGGGTAAGGGTAAGGGTTAGGTTTAGGTTTAGGGTTAGGGTGAGGGTTAGGGTTAGGTTTATGGTTAGTGTAAGGTTTAGTGTTAGAGTTAGGTTTAGATAAGGGTAAGGTTTGGGTTTAGGGTTAGGGTAAGGGTTAGGGTTAGGTTTAGGGTTAGGGTTAGGTTTAGCTTAGGGTAAGGGTAAGGGTTAGGTTTAGCGTTATGGTTAGGGTTAAAATTAGGGTTATGGTTAGGGTAAGGGTTAGGGTTAGGGTTAGGGTTAGTGGTAGGGGTAGGTTTAGTGTTAGGGTTAGAGTTAGGCTTAGATTAAGGGTAAGGTTTACGGTCAGGGTTAGGGTTAGGGTTAGCAATAAGGTAAGGGTAAGGGTTAGGCTTAGGTTTAGGTATAGGTATAGGGATAGGGTAGAGGTTAGGGTTAGGTAGGGTAAGGGTAAGATGTAGGGTTAGGTTTAGGGTTAGGTTTAGGGTAATTGTTAGTGTTAGGGTTAGGGTTAGGATTAGGTTTAGGGTTAGGGTTGGGGTAAGGGTAAGGGTTGGGGTTAGGGTTAGGTTTAGGGTTAGGGTTAGAGTTAGGGTTAAGGTAAGGGTAAGGGTTAGGGTTAAAGTTAGGGTTAGGGTTAGGGTTAGGTTGAGGGTTAGGGTAAGTTTTAGGGTTAGGTTTAGTTTTAGTGTTAGGGTAAATGTAAGGGTTAGGGTTATGTTTAGGGTTGGGGTTAAGGTTAAGGTTAGGGTTAGGGTATGGGTAATGGTTACGGATAGGGTTATGGTTAGGGGAAGTGTTAGGGTTAGGGTTAGGATTAGGTTTAGGGTAAGGGTAAGGGTTAGAGTTAGAGTTAGGGTTAGGGTTAGGTTTATGGTTAGGGTAAGGGTTAGGGATAGGGTTAGGTTTAGATAAGGGTAAGTGTTAGGGTTAGGGTTAGGGTTAGGTTTAGTCTTCGGGTTAGGGTTAGGGTTAGGGTTAGGGTTAGGGAAAGGGTAAGGTTTACGGTTAGGGTTAGGGTTAGGGTCAGGAACAGGGTTAATCCTAGGCTTAGGGTAAGAGTTAGGGTTAGGGTGAGGGTTAGCGTTAAGGTTAGGGTTAGGGTTAGGATAAGGGTAAGGGTTGGGTTTGAGGTTAGGGTTAGTGTAAGGGTTAGAGTTTGGTTTAGGGTTAGGGGTAGGTTTAGGGTTACGGTAAGGGTAAGTGTTAGGGTTAGGATTAGTGTTAGGGTTAGGGTTAAGGTTAGGGTTAGGGTTAGGGTAAGGGTAAGGGTAAGGGTTAGGGGTAGGGGTAGGGGTAGGGGTAGTTTTAGGGTTAGGGTTAGAGTTGGGGTTAGGGTAAGGGTAAGGTTTACGGTTAGGGTTAGGGTTAGGGTTAAGGTAGGGTAAGGATTAAGGTTATAGTTAGGGTTAGGGTTAGGGTAAGGGTTAGTGTTAGGGTTATGGTTAGGGTTAGGTTTAGGTTTAGGGTTAGGGTAAGGGTAAGGGTTAGGGTAAGGTTTAGGGTAAGGGTTAGGGTTAGGGTTAGGGTTAGGGTAAGGATTAGTGTTAGGTTTAGGGTTAGGGTTAGAGTAAAGATAAGGGTTAGGGTTATGTTTAGGGTTGGGTTTAAGGTTAGGGTTAGGGTTTGGGTAAGGGTAAGGGTTAGCTTTAGGGTTAGGGTTAGGGAAATGTTTAGGGTTAGGGTTATGGTGAGGGTTAGGGTTAGGGTTAGGGTTAGGTTTAGGGTAAGGGTTATGGTTTAGGGCTAGGGTAAGGGTTAGGGTGAGGTTTAGGGTTAGGGTAGGGTAAGGTTAAGGGTTAGGTTTAGGTTTAAGGTTAGGTTTAGGGTTAGGTTTAGAGATAAGGTTAGGGTTAGGGTTGGGGTAAGGGTAAGGGTTAGGGTTAGGTTTAGGTTTAGGGTTAGGGTAAGAGTAAGGTTTAGTGTCAGGGTTAGGGTTAGGGTTAGGGTTAGGGTTAGGGTTAGGGTTAGGGTAAGGGTAAGGGTTAGAGTTAGGTTTAGGGTTAGGGTTAGGGTTAGGTTTATGGTTAGGGTAAGGGTTAGGGATAGGGTTAGGTTTAGATAAGGGTAAGTGTTAGGGTTAGGGTTAGGGTTAGGTTTAGTCTTCGGTTAGGGTTAGGGTTAGGGTTAGGGGAAGGGTAAGGGTTAGGGTTCGGGTTAGGGTTAGGGTAAGGAACAGGGTTAATTTTAGGCTTAGGGTAAGAGTTAGGGTTAGGGTGATGGTTAGCGTTAAGGTTAGGGTTAGGGTTAGGATAAGGGTAAGTGTTGGGTTTGGGGTTAGGGTTAGTGTAAGGGTTAGAGTTTGGTTTAGGGTTAGGGGTAGGTTTAGGGTTAGGGAAAGGGTAAGGGTTAGGGTTAGGATTAGTGTTAGGGTAGGGTTAGGGTTAGAGTTATGGTTTGGTAAGGGTAAGGTTTACCGTTAGGGTTAGGGTTAGGGTTAAGGTAGGGTAAGGATTAAGGTTATAGTTAGGGTTAGGGTTAGGGTAAGTGTTAGTGTTAGGGTTAGGGTTAGGGTTAGGTTTAGGGTTAGGGTTAGGGTTAGGGTTAGGATTAGGGTTAGGTTTAGGGTTAGGTTTAGAGTAAGGATAAGGGTTAGGGTTATGTTTAGGGTTGGGTTTAAGGTTAGGGTTAGCGTTTGGGTAAGGGTAAGGGTTAGGTTTGGGGTTAGGGTTAGGGAAATGGTTAGGGTTAGGGTTAGGCTGAGGGTTAGGGTTAGGCTTAGGGTTAGGTTTAGGGTAAGGGTTAGGGTTTGGTTAGGTTTAGGGTAAGGGTTAGGGTTAGGTTAAGGGTAAGGGTTAGGGTTAGGGTTAGATTTAGATGAAGGTTTAGGGTTAGGGTTAGGGTTTAGGTTTCAGGTTCGGGTTACGGTAAGGGTTAGGGTCAGGGTTAGGGTTAGGGTTAGTTTTAGGGTAGGTTTAAGAGTTAGGGTTAGGGTTAGGTTTAGGGAAAGGGTAAGGGTTAGGGTTAGGGTTTGGTTTTGGGTTCGGGTAAGGATTAGGTTTCGGGTTAGTGTTATGGTAAGGGTTAGGGTTAGGATTAGGGTTAGCATTAAGGTTAGGGTTAGGAAAGGGGAAGGGTAAAGGTTAGGGTTAGGGTTAGGGGTTAGAGTTAAGGTTAGAGCTAGTGTTAGGGTTAGGGTTAATTTTAGGTGTCGGGATAGGGTTAGGGTAGGTTAAGGGTAAGTGTTAGGGTTAGGGTTAGGGTTAGGGATAGGATAAGGATTAAGGTTAGGGTTACGGTTACGGTTAGGTTTAGGTTTAGGTGTTAGGGTTAGGGTTAGGGTTAGGGTTATGGGTTAGGGTTAGGTTTAGGGTTAGGTTTAGAGTTGGCATTAAGATTAGGGTTAGGGTAAGGGTAAGTGTTAGTGTTAGGTTTAGGGTTAGGATTAGGGTAAGCGTTAGGGTTAGGGTTAGGGTTAGGTTTAGAGTTGGGATTAAGATTAGGGTTAGGGTTAGGGTAAGGGTAAAGGTAGGGTTAGTGTTAGGGTTAGGGTAAAGTTTAGGGTTAGGGTTAGGGTAGGGGTTAGGGTAAATGTAAGTGTTAGGTTAGGAATAGGGTTAGGGTTAGGGTTAGGGTTAGGTTTAGGGTTAGGGTTAGGGGAAGGGGAAGGGTTAATGTAAGATTTAGGGTTAAGGTTAGGGTTAGGGGAAGGGTAAGGTTTACGTTTGGTTAGGGTTAGGGTTAGAGTATGGGTTAGGTTAGGGTTAGGGTTAGGTTTAGGGTTAGGGTTAGGGTAACTGTAAGGGTTAGGCTTAAGGTTAGGGTTAGGTTTAGGGCTAGGGTAAGGGTAAGGGTTAGGGTTAGGTTTAGGGTTAGGGTAGGGTAAGGTTAAGGGTTAGGTTTAGGTTTAAGGTTAGGTTTAGGGTTAGGTTTAGAGATAAGGTTAGGGTTAGGGTTGGGGTAAGGCTAAGGGTTAGGGTTAGGTTTAGGATTAGGGTTAGGGTTATGGTAAGGGAAGGGTTAATGTAAGATTTATGGTTAAGGTTAGGGTTAGGGGAAGGGTAAGGTTTAGGTTTGGTTAGGGTTAGGGTTAGAGTATGGGTTAGGTTAGGGTTAGGGTTAGGTTTAGGGGTTAGGGTTAGGGTTAGGGTAAGTGTAAGGGTTAGGCTTCAGGTTAGGGTTAGGTTTAGGGCTAGGGTAAGGGTAAGGGTTAGGGTTAGGTTTAGGGTTAGGGTAGGGTAAGGTTAAGGGTTAGGTTTAGGTTTAAGGTTAGGTTTAGGGTTAGGTTTAGAGATAAGGTTAGGGTTAGGGTTGGGGTAAGGGCAAGGGTTAGGGTTAGGTTTAGGTTTAGGGTTAGGGTAAGAGTAAGGTTTAGTGTCAGGGTTAGGGTTAGGGTTAGGGTTAGGGTTAGGGTAAGGGTAAGGGTTAGAGTTAGGGTTAGGGTTAGGGTTAGGGTTAGGTTTATGGTTAGGGTAAGGGTTAGGGATAGGGTTAGGTTTAGATAAGGGTAAGTGTTAGGGTTAGGGTTAGGGTTAGGTTTAGTCTTCGGGTTAGGGTTAGGGTTAGGGTTAGGGAAAGGGTAAGAGTTAGGGTTAGGGTTAGGGTTAGGGTAAGGAACAGGGTTAATCTTAGGCTTAGGGTAAGAGTTAGGGTTAGGGTGATGGTTAGCGTTAAGGTTAGAGTTACGGTTAGGATAAGGGTAAGGGTTGGGTTTGGGGTTAGGGTTAGTGTAAGGGTTAGAGTTTGGTTTAGGGTTAGGGGTAGGTTTAGGGTTAGGGAAAGGGTAAGGGTTAGGGTTAGGATTAGTGTTAGGGTTAGGGTTAAGGTTAGGGTTAGGGTTAGGGTAAGGGTAAGGGTAAGGGTTAGGGTTAGGGGTAGGGGTAGGGGTAGTTTTAGGGTTAGGGTTAGAGTTAGGGTTTGGTAAGGGTAAGGTTTACCGTTAGGGTTAGGGTTAGGGTTAAGGTAGGGTAAGGATTAAGGTTATAGTTAGGGTTAGGGTTAGGGTAAGGGTTATTGTTAGGGTTAGGGTTAGGGTTAGGTTTAGGGTTAGGGTTAGGGTAAGGGTAAGGGTTTGGGTTAGGGTTAGGTTTAGAGTTAGGGTTAGGGTTAGGGTAAGGGTAAGGGTTAGGTTTAGGGTGAGGGTTAGGGTAAGGGTTAGGGTTAGGTTTAGGGTTAGGGTTAGAGTAAGGATAAGGGTTAGGGTTATGTTTAGGGTTGGGTTTAAGGTTAGGGTTAGGGTTTGGGTAAGGGTAAGGGTTAGGTTTGGGGTTAGGGTTAGGGAAATGGTTAGGGTTAGTGTTAGGGTGAGGGTTAGGGTTAGGGTTAGGGTTAGGTTTAGGGTAAGGGTTAGGGTTAGGTTAAGGGTAAGGGTTAGGGTTAGGGTTAGATTTAGGTGAAGGTTTAGGGTTAGGGTTAGGGTTTAGGTTTCAGGTTCGGGTTACGGTAAGGGTTAGGGTCAGGGTTAGGGTTAGGGTTAGTTTTAGGGTATGGGTAAGAGTAAGGGTTAGGGTTAGGTTTAGGGAAAGGGTAAGGGTTAGGGTTAGGGTTTGGTTTAGGGTTCGGGTAAGGATTAGGTTTCGGGTTAGTGTTACGGTAAGGCTTAGGGTTAGGGTTAGGGTTAGCATTAAGGTTAGGGTTAGGAAAGGGGAAGGGTAAATGTTAGGGTTAGGGTTAGGGGTTAGAGTTAAGTTTAGAGTTAGTGTTAGGGTTAGGGTTAATTTTAGGTGTAGGGTTAGGGTTAGGATAGGTTAAGGGTAAGTGTTAGGGTTAGGGTTAGGGTTAGGGATAGGATAAGGGTGAAGGTTAGGGTTACGGTTACGGTTAGGTTTAGGTTTAGGTGTTAGGGTTATGGTTAGGGTTAGGGTTATGGGTTAGGGTTAGGGTTAAGGTTAGGTTTAGAGTTGGCATTAAGATTAGGGTTAGGGTAAGGGTAAGTGTTAGTGTTAGGTTTAGGGTTAGGATTAGGGTAAGCGTTAGGGTTAGGGTTAGGGTTAGGTTTAGAGTTGGGATTAAGATTAGGGTTAGGGTTAGGGTAAGGGTAAGGGTAGGGTTAGCGTTAGGGTTAGGGTAAAGTTTAGGGTTAGGGTTAGGGTTAGGGTAGGGGTTAGGGTAAATGTAAGTGTTAGGGTTAGGAATAGGATTAGGGTTAGGTTTAGGGTTAGGTTTAGGGTTAGGGTTAGGGGAAGGGGAAGGGTTAATGTAAGATTTAGGGTTAAGGTTAGGGTTAGGGGAAGGGTAAGGTTTACGTTTGGTTAGGGTTAGGGTTAGAGTATGGGTTAGGTTAGCGTTAGGGTTAGGTTTAGGGTTAGGGTTAGGGTAACTGTAAGGGTTAGGCTTAAGGTTAGGGTTAGATTTAGGGCTAGGGTAAGGGTAAGGGTTAGGGTTAGGTTTAGGGTTAGGGTAGGGTAAGGTTAAGGGTTAGGTTTTGGTTTAAGGTTAGGTTTAGGGTTAGGTTTAGAGATAAGGTTAGGGTTAGGGTTGGGGTAAGGCTAAGGGTTAGGGTTAGGTTTAGGGTTAGGGTTAGGGTTAGGGTTAGGGTAAGGGGAAGGGTTAATGTAAGATTTAGGGTTAAGGTTAGGGTTAGGGGAAGGGTAAGGTTTAGGTTTGGTTAGAGTTAGGGTTAGAGTATGGGTTAGGTTAGGGTTAGGGTTAGGTTTAGGGTTAGGGTTAGGGTTAGGGTAAGTGTAAGGGTTAGGCTTAAGGTTAGGGTTAGGTTTAGGGCTAGGGTAAGGGTAAGGGTTAGGGTTAGGTTTAGGGTTAGGGTAGGGTAAGGTTAAGGGTTAGGTTTAGGTTTAAGGTTAGGTTTAGGGTTAGGTTTAGAGATAAGGTTAGGGTTAGGGTTGGGGTAAGGGTAAGGGTTAGGGTTAGGTTTAGGTTTAGGGTTAGGGTAAGAGTAAGGTTTAGTGTCAGGGTTAGGGTTAGGGTTAGGGTTAGGGTTAGGGTTAGGGTAAGGGTAAGGGTTAGAGTTAGGGTTAGGGTTAGGGTTAGGGTTAGGTTTATGGTTAGGGTAAGGGTTAGGGATAGGGTTAGGTTTAGATAAGTGTAAGTGTTAGGGTTAGGGTTAGGGTTAGGTTTAGTCTTCGGGTTAGGGTTAGGGTTAGGGTTAGGGAAAGGGTAAGGGTTAGGGTTAGGGTTAGGGTTAGGGTAAGGAACAGGGTTAATCTTAGGCTTAGGGTAAGAGTTAGGGTTAGGGTGAGGGTTAGCGTTAAGGTTAGGGTTTGGGTTAGGATAAGGGTAAGGGTTGGGTTTGGGTTAGGGTTAGTGTAAGGGTTAGAGTTTGGTTTAGGGTTAGGGGTAGGTTTAGGGTTAGGGAAAGGGTAAGGGTTAGGGTTAGGATTAGTGTTAGGGTTAGGGTTAAGGTTAGGGTTAGGGTAAGTGTAAGGGTAAGGGTTAGGGTTAGGGGTAGGGGTAGGGGTAGTTTTAGGGTTAGGGTTAGAGTTAGGGTTAGGGTAAGCGTAAGGTTTACCGTTAGGGTTAGGGTTAGGGTTTAAGGTAGGGTAAGGATTAAGGTTGTAGTTAGGGTTAGGGTTAGTGTAAGGGTTAGTGTTAGGGTTAGGGTTAGGGTTAGGTTTAGGTTTAGGGTTAGGGAAAGGGTAAGGGTTAGGGTTAGGGTTAGGGTTATGGTAAGGAACAGGGTTAATCTTAGGCTTAGGGTAAGAGTTAGGGTTAGGGTGAGGGTTAGCGTTAAGGTTAGGGTTTGGGTTAGGATAAGGGTAAGGGTTGGGTTTGGGGTTAGGGTTAGTGTAAGGGTTAGAGTTTGGTTTAGGGTTAGGGGTAGGTTTAGGGTTAGGGAAAGGGTAAGGGTTAGGGTTAGGATTAGTGTTAGGGTTAGGGTTAAGGTTAGGGTTAGGGTTAGGGTAAGTGTAAGGGTAAGGGTTAGGGTTAGGGGTAGGGGTAGGGGTAGTTTTAGGGTTAGGGTTAGAGTTAGGGTTAGGGTAAGCGTAAGGTTTACCGTTAGGGTCAGGGTTAGGGTTAAGGTAGGGTAAGGATTAAGGTTGTAGTTAGGGTTAGGGTTAGTGTAAGGGTTAGTGTTAGGGTTAGGGTTAGGGTTAGGTTTAGGGTTAGGGTTAGGTTAAGGGTAAGGGTTAGGGTTAGGGTTAGATTTAGGTGAAGGTTTAGGGTTAGGGTTAGGGTTTAGGTTTCAGGTTCGGCTTACGGTAAGGGTTAGGGTCAGGGTTAGGGTTAGGGTTAGTTTTAGGGTAGGGGAAGGGTTAGGGTTAGGGTTAGGTTTAGGGAAAGGGTAAGGGTTAGGGTTAGGGTTTGGTTTAGGGTTCGGGTAA
>JANJXV010000463.1:390000-420000 GCA_024803745.1 Megascapheus bottae
AGGTTAAGGTTAGGGTAAGGGTTAGTGTTAGATTTAGGGTAAGGGTAAGGGTAAGTTTTAGTTTTAGGGTTAGGGTTAGGGTTAGGGTTAGGGTTAGGGTAACGGTAAGGGTGAGGGTTATGGTTAGGTTTAGGGTTAGGGATAGGGCAAGGTTTAGGGTTAAGGTTAGGGTCAGGGTAGGGGTTAGGGTAAGGTTAAGTGTTAGGCTTAGGGTTATGGTTATGGTTAGGGTTAGGGGTTAGGGTTAGGGTTAGGTTTAGAGTTGGCATTAAGATTAGGGTTAGGGTTAGGGTAAGGGTAAGTGTTAGTGGTAGGTTTAGGGTTAGGATTAGGGTAAGCGTTAGGGTTAGGGTTAGGGTTAGGTTTAGATTTGGGATTAAGATTAGGGTTAGGGTTGGGGTAAGGGTAGGGTTAGCGTTAGGGTTAGGGTAGGTTTAGGATTAGGGTTAGGGTTAGGGTAGGGGTTAGCGTTAGTGTAAGGGTTAGGTTTAGGAATAGGGTTAGGGTTACGGTTAGGTTTAGGTTTAGGGTTAGGGTTAGGGTAAGGGGAAGGGTTAGGGTAAGAGTTAGGGTTAAGGTTAGGGTTAGGGGAAGGGTAAGGTTTAGGTTTGTTTAGGGTTAGGGTTAGAGTAAGGGTTAGGTTAGGGTTAGGGTTAGGGTAAGTGTAAGTGTTAGGCTTAAGATTAGGGTTAGGTTTAGGGCTAGGGTAAGGGTAAGGGTTAGGGTTAGGTTTAGGGTTAGGGTAGGGTAAGGTTAAGGGTTAGGTTTAGGTTTAAGGTTAGGTTTAGGGTTAGGTTTAGAGATAAGGTTAGGGTTAGGGTTGGGGTAAGGGTAAGGGTTAGGGATAGGTTTAGGGTTAGGGTTAGGGTAAGAGTAAGGTTTAGTGTCAGGGTTAGGGTTAGGTTTAGGGTTAGGGTTAGGGTTAGGTAAGGGTTAGGGTTAAGGTTAGGGTTAGGGTTAGGTTTAGGGTCGGGTTAGGGTTAGGGTAAATTTAAGGGTTAGCGTTAGGATTAGGGTTAGGGTTACGTTAACGGATAGGGTTAGGGTTAGGGTTAGGGTTAGGGTAAGGATTAGGTTTAGGGTTAGGGTTAGGTTTAGGGTAAGGGTAAGGGTAAAGTTTAGGGTTAGGGTTAGGGTTAGGGTAAGGGTAAGGGTTAGGGTTAGGTTTAGTGTAAGGTTTAGGTTTAGGGTTAGGGTTAGGGTGAGAGTTAGGGTTAGGTTAGGTTAATTGTAAGGGTTAGGTTTAGGGTTAGGGTTAGGGTTTGACTGAGGGTTAGGGTAAGGGTTAGGTTTAGGCATTAGGGTTAGGTTTTGGGTAAGATTTAGGGTTAGTGTTAGGGTTAGAGATAGGGTAAGGGTTACTGTTAGGGTTAGGGTTAGGGTTAGGGTAAGGGTTAAGGTTAGGTTGAGAGTCATGGTTAGGGTAAGGATAAGTGTTAGGGTTATGGTTAGGGTTAGGTTTAGGGTTAGGGTTAGGTAATTGTAAGGTTTAGGGTTATGGTTAGGGTAGATTTAGAGTTTGTGTTAAATTTAGGGTAAGGGTTAGGGTTAGGGTTAGGTTTAGGGTTAGGTTTAGGGTTAGGGTTAGGGTTACTGTTAATGTAAGGGTATGTGTTAGGGTTAGGGTTAGGGTTAGGGGTTAGGGTTAGCGTTAGTGTTAGGTTTAGGGTTGGGCTTAGGGTTAGGGTTAGGGTTATGACAAGGGGAAATGTTAGTGTTAGTGTTATGTTTAGGGTTAGGGTAAGGGTTAGTTCTAGGATAAGGGTTAGGGTTAAGGTTAGGGTTAGGGTTAGGGTAAGGTTTAGGGTTAGGGTTAGGGTTAGGGTAAGTGTTAGGCTTAGGGTTAGGGTTAGGGTTAGGGTAAGGGTTAGAGTTAGAGTTAGGATTAGGGTAAGGTTAAGGGTTAGGGTTAGGGTTAGGTATAGGGTTAGGGTTAGGGTTAGGGTAATGTAAGGGTTAGGGTTAAGGTTAGGGTTAGGTTTAGCCTTAGGGTTAGGGTTAGGGTAAGGGTAAGGGTTAGGTTTAGGATTGGGGTTATGGGTAGGGTCAGGGTTAAGGTTAGGATTAGGATTAGATTTAGGGTTAGGGTTAGGGTAAGGGTTAGGTTTAGGGTTAGTGTTAGGTTTAGGGTTTAGGTTAAGGTTAGGGTTAGGGTAAGGATTAGGGTTAGGTTTAGGGTTAGGGTAAGGTTTAGGGTTAGGGTTAGGCTTAGGGTAAGGGTAAGCGTAAGGGTTATGGTTAGGGTTAGGGTTAGGTTTAGGATTAGGGTAAGGGTAAGGGTTAGGGTTAGGGTTAGATTAGGGTAAGGGTTAGGGTTAGGGTTAGGTTTAGGGTAGGGGTTAGGATATGGTTAAGTGTTCTGGTTAGGCGTAGGGTTAGGATAAGGGTAAGGGTCACTGTTAGGGTTAGGGTTAGGGGTTAGTGTTATGGTTAGGGTTAGGGTTAGGGGATAGGGTTAGGGTTAGGGTTAGGTTTAGGGTTGGGATTAGTGTTAGGGTTACGGTTATGGCAAGGGTAAATGTTAGTGTAAGTATTAGGGTTAGGGTAAGGGTAAGGGTTAGGGTTACGGTTAGGTTTAGGGTTGGGGTAAGGGTTAGGTTTAGGGTTAGGGTTAGTTTTAGGGTAAGGGTAAGTGTTAGGGTTAGGGTTAGTGTTAGGGTAAGGTTTAGGGTTAGGGTTAGGGTAAGTGTTAGGGTTAGGGTTAGGTTTAGGATAAGGGTTAGGATTAGGGTTAGGGTTAGGGTAAGGGTAAGGGTTAGGGGTAAGGTTAGGGTTAGGGTTAGGGTTAGGGTTAGGGTTAGGGTTAGGTTAAGGGTTAGGATAAGGTTAGGGTTAGGGTTAGGGTTAGGGTTAGGGTTAGGGTAAGGGTAAGGTTTAGGGTTAGGGTTAGGGTAAGGGTTAGGGTTAGGGTTAGTGTTAGGGTTAGAGTTAGGTTTAGGGTTAGGTTTAGGTTAAGGATAATTGTTAGGTTAGGGTTAGGATTTGGGTTAGGGTTAGGGTAAGGTTTAGGCTTAGTGGTTAGGGTTAGGTTTAGTGTAATTGTAGGGTTAATGTTAGGGTTAGAGTTAGGGTAAGGATTAGGGTTAGGTTTAGGGTTAGGGTTAGAGTTAGGTTTAGGGTTAGGTTTAGGTTAAGGATAAGGGTTAGGTTAGGGTTAGGATTTGGGTTAGGGTTAGGGTAAGGTTTAGGGTTAGTGGTTAGGGTTAGGTTTAGTGTAAGGGTTAGGGTTAGTGTTAGGGTTAGGGTTAGGGTAAGGATTAGGGTTAGGATTAGGGTTAGTGTTAGGGTTAGGGTAAGGGTAAGGTTTAGGTTTAGGGTTAGGTTTAGGGTTAGGGTTAGGTTTAGAGTTAGGGTTAGGTTAAGGGTAAGTGTTAGGGTTAGAGTTAGGTTTAGAGTTAGGGAAAGGGTAAGGGTTAGGGTTAGGGTTAGATTTAGGGTTAGGGTAAGGATTAGGGTTAGGGTTAGGGTTAGGGTAAGGGTTAGGGTTAGGGTTAGGGTTAGCATTAAGGTTAGGATTAAGTTTAGGGTAAGGGTAAGGGTTAGGTTTAGTGTTAGGGTTAGGGGTTACTGTTAGGGTTAGGGTTAGGGTTAGGGTTAGGGTAAGGGTAAGGGATAGGGTTAGGGTTAGGGTAAGTGTTAGGGTTAGGTTTAGGATTAGGGTTAGGGTTAGGGTAAGTGTTAGGGTTAGGTTTAGGGTTAGGGTAAGTGTTAGGATTAGGGTTAGGTTTAGGGTAAGGGTAAGGGTTAGGGTTAGGTTTAGGGTTAGGTTTAGTGTTAGGGTTAGGGTTAGGGTAAGGTTAAGGGTTAGCGTAAAGGTTAGGGGTAGGGTTAGTTTTCGGTTAGGGCTTGGGTTAGGGTAAAGGTAACGGTTAGGGTTAGGATAGGGTTAGGTTTAGGGTAAGGGTTAAGGGTAGGGTTGGGGTTAGGGTTAAGTTTAGGGTTAGGGTTAGGGTGAGTGTAAGG
Source organism: Megascapheus bottae (assembly GCA_024803745.1). Taxonomy (NCBI): domain Eukaryota; kingdom Metazoa; phylum Chordata; class Mammalia; order Rodentia; family Geomyidae; genus Megascapheus; species Megascapheus bottae. The sequence goes on from JANJXV010000463.1 coordinate 393,964, forward strand.
GTTAGGGTTAGGGTTAGGGTTAGGTTTATTCTTAGGTTTAGGGTTAGGTTTAGGGTTATGGTTAGGGTAAGGGTTAGGGTTAGGGTTATTGCTAGGGTTAGGGTTAGGGTTATGGTTAGGGTTAGCGTTAGGGTAAGGGAAAGGATTAGTGTTAGGGTTAGGGTTAAGGTAAGGGTAAGGGTTAGGGTTAGGGTTAGGGTTAGGCTTAGGGTAAGGGTTAGGTTTAGGTTTAGGGTAAGGGTAACGTTTAGGGTTAGGGTAAGGGTAAGGGTTAGTGTTAGGGTTAGGGTAAGGGTTACGGTTAGGGTTAGGGTTAGGGTAGGGTTTAGGGTAAGGGTAAGTTATAGGGTTAGGGTTACGGTTAGGGTTAGGGTAAGGGTTAGGGTTAGGGTTATGGTTAAGGTAAGGGTAAGGGTTAGGTTTAGGGTTTTGGTTAGGTTTAGGGTTATGGTTATGGTTAGGGTTAGGGTTAGGGTTAGGTTTAGGGTAAGGGTTAGGGTTAGGGCAAGGGGTAGGGTTAGGGTTAGGGTTAGGGTTAGGGTAAGGGTTAGGGTTATGGTTAGGGTTAGGGTAAGTGTTAGGGTTAGGACTAGGGTTAGGGTTAGGGTTAGGGTAAGGGTTAGGATTAAGGTTAGGGTTAGGGTAAGGGTAAGGTTTAGGGTTAGGGTAAGGATAAGGGTAAGCGTTAGGGTTAGGGTAAGTGTAAGGGTAAGGGTAAGGTTTAGGGTTAGGGTTAGGGTAAGGGTTAGGGTTAGGGTTAGGGTAAGATTTAGGGTTAGGTTTAGAGTTAGGGTAAGTGTTAGGGTTAGGGTTAGTGTTAGTGTTAGGGCAGGGTAAGGGGTAGGGTTAGGTTTAGGGTTAGGGTTAGGTTTAGGGTTAGGTTAAGGGTAAGGGTTAGGAAGAAGGTTAGGCTTAGGGTTAGTTTTAGGGTTAGGCTTAGGTTTAGGGTAAAGGTAAGGGTTAGGGTTAGGATAGGGTTAGGTTTAGGGTAAGGGTTATGAGTAGGTTATTGTTAGGGTTAGGTTTAGGGTTAGGGTTAGGGTAAGGGTAAGGGTTAGTGTTAGGTTTAGGGTTAGGTTTAGAGTTGGGGTTAATGTTAGGGTTAGGGTTAGGGTTAGGTTTATTGTTAGGTTTAGCGTTAGGGTTAGGGTTAGGTTAAGGGTATGGGTTAGTGATAGGTTTAGGGTTAGGGATAGGGTTAGCGTTAGGTTTGGGTAAGGGTTAGTGTCAGGGTTAGGGTTAAGGTAAGGGTAAGGGTTAGGGTTAGGGTTAGGGTTAGGTTTAGTGTTAGGGTTAGATTTAGGTTTAGGGTAAGGGTAAGGTTTAGGGTTAGGGTTAGGGTTAGGGTAAGGGTAAGTGTTAGGGTTAGGGTTAGGGTTAGGGTAAGGGTTAGGGTAAGGTTTAGGGTTAGGGTTAGGGTTAGGGCTAGGGTAAGTGTAAGGGTTAGTTTTAGGGTTAGGGTTAGGGTAAGGGTTAGGGTTATGGTTAGGGTTATGTTTAGGGTTACGGTTAGGGTTAGGGTTAGGGTAAGGGTATGTGTTTGGGTTATGGTTAGGTTTAAGTTTAGGGTTAGGGTTAGCGTTAGGGTAAGGGTAAGGGTTAGGGTTAGGGTTAGGGTTAAGGTAAGGTTAAGGGTTAGGGTTAGGGTTAGGTTTGTGGTCAGGGTAAGAGTTAGGGTTAGTGTTATGTTTACGGTTAGAGTAAGGGTAAGTGTTAGGGTTAGAGTTAGGGTTAGGGGCAGGGTTAGCATTAGGGTAAGTGTTAGGTTTAGGTTTAGGATTGGGGTTAAGGTTAGGTTTAGGGTTAGGATAAGGGTAAGGGTAAGGGTTATGGTTAGGGTTAGGGTTAGGTTAAGGGTTAGGCTTAGGGGTTAGAGTTAGGGTTAGGGTTAGGGTAAGGGTTTGGGTTAGTGTTAGCGTAAGGTTTAGGGTTAGGGTAAGGGTAAGTGTTTGGGTTAGGGTTAGGGTTAGTGTTAGGGTTAGGGTAAGGGTTAGGGTTAGGGTTAGGGTTAGGGTTATGGTAAGGGTAAGGGTTAGGGACAGAGTTTGGATTAGGGTAAGGGTAAAGGTTAGGGTTAGAATTAGCGTTAGGGTTAGGGTTAGGGTTAGGGTAAGGGTTAGGGTTAGGTTAAGGGTTAGGTTTCGGCTTAGGTGTAGGGTTAGGATTAGGGTAAGGGTAAGGGTTAGGGTTAGGGTTAGGGTTAGAGTTAGGATTAGGTTAGGTTTACCTTAAGGGTAAGGGTTACGGTTAGGTTTAGGGTTAGTGTTAGGGTATGGGTAAGGCTTAGGTTTAGAGTTAGGGTTAGGGTTAGGGTAAGGATAAAGGTTAGGTTTAAGGTAAGGGGTGGGTTAGGGTTAGGGTTAAGGTTAAGTTTAGAGTTAGTGTTAGGGTAAGAGTAAGGGTGAGGGTTAGGTTTAGGGTTAGGCTTAGGGTAAGGGTAAGGATAAGGGTTAGGGTTAGGGTTAGGGTAAGGGTAAGGCTTAAGGTTAGTATTAGGGTTAGGGTTAGGGTAAGGGTTAGGGTTAGGGTAAGGGTAAGGGTTAGGGTTAGGGTTAGGGCCAGGGTTAGTTTCAGAGTAAGGTTTAGGTTTAGGGTTTGGGTAAGGTTTAGTGTTAAGGTTAGGGTTAGGATTAGGGTAAGGGTTAGGGGTTAGGGTTAGGGTTAGGGTTAGGGTAAGGGTTAGGTTTAGGGTTAGGGTAAGGGTAAGTGTTAGGTTTAGGGTTAGGGTAATTGTTAGGGTAAGGGTTAGGGTTAGGGTTAGGTTTATGGTTGGGGTTAAGTTTACGGTCAGGGTTAGGATAAGGGTAATGGTTAGGGTTAGGGTTAGGGTAAGTGTTAGGGTTAGGTTTAGGGTTAGGTTTAGTGTAAGGGTAAGGGTTAGGGTTAGGGTAGGGGTTAGGGTTAGAGTTAGGGTTAGGGTTAGTTTTAGGTTTCGGGTTAGGGTAAAGATAAGGGTTAGGGTTAGGGTTAATGTTAGGTTTATGGTTAGGATTAGGTTTAGGATTAGTATTAGGGTAAGGGTAAGGGTTAGGTTTAGGGTTATGGTTAGAATTATGGTAAGGGTAAGGGTTAGAGTTAGGGTTAGGTTAGGGTTGATGTTAAGGTTAGAGTTAGGGATAGGGTAAGGGTAAGGGTTAGTGTTGGGGTTAGGGTTAGGGTAAGGGTTAGAGTTAGGGTTAGGGTTATGTTCAGGGTTACGGTTAGGGTTAGGGTTAGCATTAGGGTAAGGGTAAGGGTTAGGTTTAGGGTTGGGGTTAAGGTTAGGGTTAGGGTTAGGGTACGGGTAAGGTTAGGCTTAGGGTTAGGGTTAGGGTAAGTGTCAGGGTAAAGGTTAGGTTTAGGGTTAGGGTTAGGGTAAGGGTTTGGGTTAGGTTTAGTGTAAGGGTAAGGGTTAGTGTTAGGGTTTGGGTTAGGGTTAGAGTTAGGTTAGGGTTAGGGTAAGGGTAAGTGTTATGGTTAGGGTTAGGGTTAGGTTAAGGGTTAGGCTTAGGGGTTAGGTTAATGGTTAAGGTTAGGGTAAGGTTTAGGGTTAGGGTTAGGGTTAGGGTAAGGGATAGGATTAGGGTTAGGGTTAGGGGTTAGGGTTAGGGTTAGGATTAGGGTAAGGGTTATGGTTAGGGTTAGGTTTAGGGTAAGGTTTAGGTTTAGGGTTAGGGTTAGGGTAAGTGTTAGGTTAGGGTTAGGGTTAGGGTAAGGGTTAGGGTTAGGGTAATTGCAAGTGTTAAGGTTAGTTTTAGGGTTAGGGTAAGGTTTAGGGTTATGGTTAGGGATAGGGTAAGGTTAAGTGTTAGGGTTAGGTTTAGGGTTAGGGTAAGTGTTAGTGTAAGGGTTAGGGTTAGGGTTAGGTTTAGGGTTGGGGTTAAGTTTAGGGTCAGGTTTAGGATAAGGGTAATGGTTAGGGGTAGGGTTAGGGTAAGTGTTAGGTTTAGGGTTAGGGTTAGGTTTAGCATAAGGGTAAGGGTTAGGGTTAGGGGTAGGGATTAGGGTTAGGGTAAGTGTTAGGGTTAGGGTTTTGGTTAGGGTTAGGGTTAGGGTAAGGGTTAGGGTTAGGGTTTGGGTTAGGTTTAGGCTTAGGGTTAGGGTTAGGATTAGGGTAAGGGTAAGGGTTAGGGTTAGGGTTGGGGTTAGAGTTGGATTAGGGTTAGGCTTAAGGTAAGGTTAAGGGTTACAGTTAGGTTTAGGGTTAGGGTTAGGGTATGGGTAAGGCTTAGGTTTAGGTTTAGGGTTAGGGTTAGGGTTAGGGTAAGGATAAAGGTTAGGTTTAAGGTTAGGGCTGGGTTAGGTTAGAGTTAGGGTTAAGGTTAGAGTTAGTGTTAGGGTAAGGGTAAGGGTTAGGGTTAGGGTTAGGTTTAGCGTTAGGGTTAGGGTTAGGGTAAGGGTAGGGGTAAGGGTTAGGGTTAGTATTACTGTTAGGGTTAGGGTTAGCTTAGGGTTAGTGTTAGGTTTAGGGTTAGAGTTTGGGCAAGGGTAAGGTTTAGGGTTAGGGTTAGGGTTAGGTTAGGGTTTGGGTTAAGGTTAGGGTTAGGGTTAGGGTAAGGGTAAGGGTTAGTATTGGGGTTAGGGTAACGGTAAGGGTTAGTGTTAGGGTTAGGGTAATGTTTAGGGTTACGTTTAGGGTTAGGGTTAGGGTTAGGGTAAGGGTATGTGTTTGGGTTATGGTTAGTGTTAAGGTTAGGGTTAGGGTTAGCGTTAGGGTTGGTTAAGGGTAAGGGTTAGGGTTAGGCTTACAGTTAAGGTAAGGGTAAATGTTAGGTTTAGTGTTAGGGTTATGGTCAGGGTAAGGGTTCGGGTTAGGGTTAGGTTTAGTGTTAGGGTAAGGGTAAGTGTTAGGGTTAGTGTTAGGGTTAGGTTTAGCGTTAGGGTAAGGGTTAGGGTTAGGTTTAGGGTTGGGGTTAATGTTACGGTTAGGGTTAGGGTAAGGGTAAGGTTAGGCTTAGGTTTAGGTTTAGGGTAAGTGTCAGGGTAAAGTTTAGGGTTAGGGTTAGGGTTAGGGTTAGGGTTAGGGTTAGGGTAAGGTTAAGTGTTAGGGTTAGGGTTAGGGTAAGTGTTAGGGTTAGGGTTAGGGTTAGGGTTAGGATTAGGACAAGGGTTAGGGTTAGGGTAAGTGTTAGGTTTAGGTTTAGGGTTAGGGTTAGGGTAAGGGTTCGGGTTAGGGTTAGATTTAGAGTTAGGGTTATGGTTAGGGTTAGGTTAAGGGTAAGGGTTAGGTTAGGGTTAGAGTTTGAGTTATGGTTAGGGTAAGGTTTAGGGTTAGGGGTTAGGGTTAGGTTTAGTGTGAGGGTTAGGGTTAGTGTTAGTGTTAGGGTTAGGTAATGGTTAGGGTTAGGGTTAGGTTTAGGTTAAGGGTAAGTGTTAGTTTTAGGATTAGGGTTAGGGTTAGGGTAGGGGTAAGGGTAAGTTAGAGTTAGGTATAGGGTTAGGTTAAGGGTAAGGGTTAGGGTTAGGGTTAGGTTTAGGGTTAGGGTAAGGGTAAGGGTTAGGGTTAAGGTTAGGTTTAGGGATAGGTTAAGAGTAAGTGTAAGGTTAGGGTTAGGGTTAGGGTAAGGGTAAGGGTTAGGGGTTAGGTTTAGGTTAGGGTTTAGGGTTAAGATTAGTGTTAGGTTGAGGTTTAGGGTTAGGGTAAGGGTAAGGGTAAGTGTTAGGGTTAGGGTTAGGGTTAAGTTTAGGGTTGGTTATGGTTAGGGTTAGTGTAAGGGTAAGTGTTAGTGTTAGGGTTAGGGTTAGGGTTAGTGTAAGGGTTAGGGTTAGGGTTAGGGTTAGGGTTATGGATAGGGTTAGGGTTAGTGTTAGGGTCAGGGTTAGGGTTAGGTTTAGGGTTAGGGTTAATGTAAGGGTAAGAGTTAGGTTTAGGGTTAGGGTTTAGGTTAGGGTTAGGGTTAGGGTTAGGGTTAGGGTTAGGGTTAGGTTAAGGGTAAGTTTTAGGGTTAGAGTTATGGTTAGGGTTAGGGAAAGGGTAAGGGTTAGGGTTAGGGTAAGGGTAAGGCTTATGGTTAGGGTTAAGGTTTGGGTTAGGGTTAGGGTTAGGGTTAGGTTTAGGGTAAGGATTAGGTTAAGTGTAAGTATTAGGGTTAGGGTTCTGGTTAGGGTTAGGAAAAGGGTAAGGGTTAGGGTTAGGGTTAGGGTTAGGTTTAGGGTAAGGATTAGTTTAGGGTTAGGGTTAGGGTAAGTGTTAGGGTTAGGGTTAGGGTTAGCATTAAGTTTAGGGTTAGGGTGTATGTAAGGGTAACTGTTAGGTTTAGGTTTAGGGTTAGGGGTTATGGTTAGGTTTAGTTTTAGTGTTAGGTTAGGTTTGGGGTAAAGGTCAGGGTTAGGTATAGGGTTAGGTTTAGGGTTAGGGTTAGGTTTAATGTTATGGTTAGGGTAAGGGTAAGGGTTAGGTTTAGGGTTAGGGTTTGGCTTAAGGTTAGGGTTAGTGTTAGCGTTAGGTTAAGAGTTAGGGTGAGGTTTAGGGTTACGATAAGGGTTAGGGTTAGGTTTAGGGTTAGGGTTTTGGTAAGGGTAAGTGTTAGTGTTAGGGTTATGGTTAGGTTTAGGATAAGGGTTAGGGTTAGGGTTAGTGTTAGTTTTAGGTTTAGAGTTAAGTTTTGGGTGAGGGTTAGTGTTAGGGTTAGGGTTAAGTTTATGGTTAGGGTTAGGTTTAGGGTTAGGATTAGGGTTAGGTTTAGTGTAAGGGTTAGGTTTAGGGTCAGGGTTAGGGTTAGGTTTAGGGTTAGGGTTAGGGTTAGGGTTAGGGTTAGGGTAAGGGTAAGGTTTAGGGTTAGAGTTAGCTTTAGGGTTCGGGTTGAGTTTAAGGTTAGTGTTAGGGTTAGGTTTAGGGTTACGGTTAGTGTAAGGATATGTGTTAGGGTTAGGGCTAGGTTTAGGGTTAGCATTAGGGCAAGTCTAAGGGTTATGCTTAGGGTTAGGGTTAAGGTAAGGTTAAGGGTTAGGGTTAGGGTTAGGTTTAAGGTTAGATTTAGGGCTAGGGTAAGGGTAAGGGTTAGTGTTAGGGTTAGGTTTAGGGTTAGGGTAAGCGTTAGGGTTAGCGTTAGGGTCAGGATAGGGGTTAGGGTAAGCATAAGTGTTAGGTTTAGGGTTAGGGTTAGGATTAGGTTTAGGGTTAGGGTTAGGGTAAGGGTAAGGGTTAGGGTTAGGGTTAGAGTTAGGTTTAGTGTTTAGGTTAAGGTTAAGATTAGGGTAAGGATTAGGGTTAGGTTTAGGGTTAGGGTAAGGTTTAGGGTTAGGGTAATGGTAAGGGTAAGGGTTATGGTTAGGGTTAGGGTTAGGTTTAGGGTTTGGGTAAGGGTAAGGGTTAGGGTTAGGGTTAGGGTAAGGGTTAGGGTTATGGTTAGGCTTAGGGTAGTGGTTAGGACATGGTTAAGTGTTAGGGTTAGGGGTAGGGGTAGGATAAGTGTAAGGGTTAGGGTTAGGGTTAGGGTTAGGGGTTAGTGTTATGGTTAGGGTTGGGGTTCGGGTTAGGGTTAGGGTTAGTGTTAGGTTTAGGGTTGGGCTTAGAGTTAGGGTTAGGGTTATGGCAAGGGTAAATGTTAGTGTTAGGGTTAGGGTTAGGGTTAGTGTAAGGGTTAGGGTTAGGGTTAGATTTAGGTTTAGGGTTGGGGTAATATTTAGGTTTAGGGTTGGGGTAAGGTTTAGGTTTAGGGTTAGGGTAAGGGTTAGGATTAGGGTTAGGGTTAGGGTTAGGTTAAGGTTTAGGGTTAGGGGTTAGGGTTAGGGTTAGTGTAAGGGTTAGGGTTAGGGTTAGGGTAAGTGTTAGGGTTAGGGTTAGGGTTAGGGTAAGTGTTAGGGTTAGGGTTAGGGTTAGGGTTAGGGTAAGGGTTAGGATTAGGGTTAGGGTTAGGGTAAGGGTAAGGGTTAGGGGTAAGGTTAGGGTTAGGGTTAGTTTTAGGGTTAGGGTTAGGGTTTGGGTAAGGGTAAGGGATAGGTTTAGGTTTAAGTTTAGGGTAAGGTTAAGAGTTAGGTTTAAGGTTAGGATTATGTTTGGAGTTGGGGTTAAGGTTAGGGTTAGCGTAAGGGTTAGGGTTAGGGTTAGGGTTAAGGTTAGGGTTAGGGTTAAGGTTAGGGTTAGGGTTAGGGTTAGGGTTAGGTTTAGGGTTAGGATTAGGGTTATGGTTATGGTAAGTTTTAGGGTTAGGGTTAGGGTTAGGGTTAGTGTAAGGGTAAGGTTTAGGGTTAGAGTTAGGGTTAGTGTTAGGGTTAGGGTTAGGGTTAGGGTTAGGGTAAGGTTATGTGTTAGGGTTAGGGTTAGGGTTAGGCTTAGCGTTAGGGTTACTGAAAGTGTTAGGGTTAGGGTTAAGATTAGGATTAGGGTTAGGGTTAGGGTTAGGTTTAGGGTTAGGTTTAGGGTTAGGGTTAGGATTAGTGTACGGTTAGGGTAAGGTTATGTGTTAGGGTTAGGGGAAGTGTTAGGGTTAGGGTAAGGGTAAGGGTTAGGGTTAAAGTTAGGGTCAGCGTTAGGGTTAGGATTAGGGTTAGGGTAAGGGTAAGGGTTAGTGTTAGGATTACGGTTAGGGTAAGGGTAAGGGTTAGGTTTAGGGTTAGGGTTAGGTTTAGGGTTAGTGTTAGGGTAAGGGTAAGGGTTAGGGTTAATGTTAGGTTTAGGGTAAGGGTTAGGGTTAGGGTTAGGGGTTAGGGTTAGTGTTATGGTTAGTTTAAGTGTTAGGGTTAGGGTTAGGGTTAGAATAAGGGTTAGGGTTGCAGTAAGGGTAAGTGTTAGGGTTAGGGTTTGGGTCAGGGTTAGGGTAAGGGTTAGGGTTAGGGTTAGGTTTAGGTGGTAGGGTTAGGGGTAGGGGTAGGGTTAGGGTAAGGGTAAGGGTTAGGTTTAGGTTTAGGGTTAGGATTATTTTTAGGGTTACGGTTAGGGTTAGGGTAAGGGCAAGGGTTAGGCTTAGGGATAAGGTTAGAGTTAGATTAAGGGTTAGGGTTAGGGGTTAGGGTTAGGGTTAGGGTGAGTGTAAGGGTTAGGTTTAGGGATAGGTTTAGGTTAAGGGTTAGGGTTACGTTTAGGGTAAGTGTTAGGGTTAGGGTTAGGGTTAGGGTTAGGGTTAGGGTTAGGGTAAGTGTTAGGGTAAGGGTAAGGGTTAGGGTTAAGGTTAGGTTTAGGGTTAGGTGGTTGGGTAAGGGTTAGGGTTAGCGGTATGGTTAGGGTTAGGGTAAGCGTAAGGGTTAGGGTTAGGGTAAGGGTAAGGTTTAGGGTTAGAGTTAGCTTTAGGGTTCGGGTTGAGTTTAAGGTTAGTGTTAGGGTTAGGTTTAGGGTTACGGTTAGTGTAAGGATATGTGTTAGGGTTAGGGCTAGGTTTAGGGTTAGCATTAGGGCAAGTCTAAGGGTTATGCTTAGGGTTAGGGTTAAGGTAAGGTTAAGGGTTAGGGTTAGGGTTAGGTTTAAGGTTAGATTTAGGGCTAGGGTAAGGGTAAGGGTTAGTGTTAGGGTTAGGTTTAGGGTTAGGGTAAGCGTTAGGGTTAGCGTTAGGGTCAGGATAGGGGTTAGGGTAAGCATAAGTGTTAGGTTTAGGGTTAGGGTTAGGATTAGGTTTAGGGTTAGGGTTAGGGTAAGGGTAAGGGTTAGGGTTAGGGTTAGAGTTAGGTTTAGTGTTTAGGTTAAGGTTAAGATTAGGGTAAGGATTAGGGTTAGGTTTAGGGTTAGGGTAAGGTTTAGGGTTAGGGTAATGGTAAGGGTAAGGGTTATGGTTAGGGTTAGGGTTAGGTTTAGGGTTTGGGTAAGGGTAAGGGTTAGGGTTAGGGTTAGGGTAAGGGTTAGGGTTATGGTTAGGCTTAGGGTAGTGGTTAGGACATGGTTAAGTGTTAGGGTTAGGGGTAGGGGTAGGATAAGTGTAAGGGTTAGGGTTAGGGTTAGGGTTAGGGGTTAGTGTTATGGTTAGGGTTGGGGTTCGGGTTAGGGTTAGGGTTAGTGTTAGGTTTAGGGTTGGGCTTAGAGTTAGGGTTAGGGTTATGGCAAGGGTAAATGTTAGTGTTAGGGTTAGGGTTAGGGTTAGTGTAAGGGTTAGGGTTAGGGTTAGATTTAGGTTTAGGGTTGGGGTAATATTTAGGTTTAGGGTTGGGGTAAGGTTTAGGTTTAGGGTTAGGGTAAGGGTTAGGATTAGGGTTAGGGTTAGGGTTAGGTTAAGGTTTAGGGTTAGGGGTTAGGGTTAGGGTTAGTGTAAGGGTTAGGGTTAGGGTTAGGGTAAGTGTTAGGGTTAGGGTTAGGGTTAGGGTAAGTGTTAGGGTTAGGGTTAGGGTTAGGGTTAGGGTAAGGGTTAGGATTAGGGTTAGGGTTAGGGTAAGGGTAAGGGTTAGGGGTAAGGTTAGGGTTAGGGTTAGTTTTAGGGTTAGGGTTAGGGTTTGGGTAAGGGTAAGGGATAGGTTTAGGTTTAAGTTTAGGGTAAGGTTAAGAGTTAGGTTTAAGGTTAGGATTATGTTTGGAGTTGGGGTTAAGGTTAGGGTTAGCGTAAGGGTTAGGGTTAGGGTTAGGGTTAAGGTTAGGGTTAGGGTTAAGGTTAGGGTTAGGGTTAGGGTTAGGGTTAGGTTTAGGGTTAGGATTAGGGTTATGGTTATGGTAAGTTTTAGGGTTAGGGTTAGGGTTAGGGTTAGTGTAAGGGTAAGGTTTAGGGTTAGAGTTAGGGTTAGTGTTAGGGTTAGGGTTAGGGTTAGGGTTAGGGTAAGGTTATGTGTTAGGGTTAGCGTTAGGGTTAGGCTTAGCGTTAGGGTTACTGGAAGTGTTAGGGTTAGGGTTAAGATTAGGATTAGGGTTAGGGTTAGGGTTAGGTTTAGGGTTAGGTTTAGGGTTAGGGTTAGGATTAGTGTACGGTTAGGGTAAGGTTATGTGTTAGGGTTAGGGGAAGTGTTAGGGTTAGGGTAAGGGTAAGGGTTAGGGTTAAAGTTAGGGTCAGCGTTAGGGTTAGGATTAGGGTTAGGGTAAGGGTAAGGGTTAGTGTTAGGATTACGGTTAGGGTAAGGGTAAGGGTTAGGTTTAGGGTTAGGGTTAGGTTTAGGGTTAGTGTTAGGGTAAGGGTAAGGGTTAGGGTTAATGTTAGGTTTAGGGTAAGGGTTAGGGTTAGGGTTAGGGGTTAGGGTTAGTGTTATGGTTAGTTTAAGTGTTAGGGTTAGGGTTAGGGTTAGAATAAGGGTTAGGGTTGCAGTAAGGGTAAGTGTTAGGGTTAGGGTTTGGGTCAGGGTTAGGGTAAGGGTTAGGGTTAGGGTTAGGTTTAGGTGGTAGGGTTAGGGGTAGGGGTAGGGTTAGGGTAAGGGTAAGGGTTAGGTTTAGGGTTAGGGTTAGGGTTAGGGTTAGTGTAAGTGTAAGGGTTAGGGTTAAGGTTAGGGTTAGGGTTAGGATTAGGGTTAGGGTAAGGTTTAGGGTTAGATATAGGGTTAGGGTTAGGGTAAGGGTAAAGGTTAGTGTTAGGGTTAGGTTTAGGTTTAGTGTTGGTATTAAGGTTAGGGTTAGGTTAAGGGTTAGGTTTTGGGATAGGTTAAGGTTAAGTGTAAGGTTTAGGGTTAAGGTTAGGATTAGTTTTAGGTTTAGGGTTAGGGTACGGTTAGGGTAAGGTAAGGGTTACGGGTAGGATTAGGGTTAGGTTAGTGTAAGGGTTAGGTTTAGGGTTATGGTTAGGTTTAGGTTTAGGGTTAGGGTTAGGGTAAGGCTAAGAGTTAGGTTTTGAGTTAATATTAGCTTTAGGTTAAGGTAAAGGGTTCGGGTTATGGTTAGGGTTAGGGTTAGTGTAAGGGTTAGGGTTAGGTTTAGGTTTAAGGTTAGGATTAGGGTTAGGGTTAGGGTAAGTGTTAGGGTTAGGGTTAGGTTTAAGGTTAGGGTTAGAGTTAGGTTTAGGGTAAGGGTAAGGGTTAGGGTTATGGTTAGGGTTAGGGTTAGGGTTAGGGTTAGGTTAGGGTTAGGGTAAGGGTTAGGGTTAGGAATAAGGTTAGGGTTAGGGTAAGGTTAAGTGTTAGGGTTAGGGTTAGGGTTAGGTTTCGTGTTGGGGTTAAGGTTAGGGATAGGGTAAGGGTTAGGCTTTTGATTAGTGTTAGGTTTAGGGTTAGGTTTAGGGTTACGGTTAGGGTTAGGGTTAGGGTACGGGTATGTGTTAAGGTTAGGGTTAGTGTTAGGTTTAGCATTAGGGTAAGGGTCAGGGTTAGGGTAACGGTTAGGGTTAAGGTAAGGGTAAGGGTTAGGGTTAGGTTTTGGGTAACGTTTAGGTTTAGTGTAAGGGTAAGTGTTTAGTGTTTGTGTTAGGGTTAGGGTAAGGGTTAGGGTAGGGGTTAGGGTTAGGGTTGAGGTTAAGGTAAGGGTAAGTGTTAGGGTTAGGATTAGGGTTAGGATAAGTGTAATGGTTAGGGCAGGGTTAGGGTTAGGGTTTAGGGTTAGGGTTAGGGTTAGGGATTAGGGTTAGTGTTACGGTTTTGGTAAGGGTTAGCGTTAGGGGTTAGGGGTAGTGTCACTGTTAGGTTAAGGGTTAGGGTTAGGGTAAGGGTAAGGGTTAGTGTTAGGGTTAGGTTTAGGGTTAGGTTTACGGTTAGGGTAAGGGTAAGTGTTAGTGTTAGGGTTAGGGTTAGGGTAAGGTTTAGGGTTATGGTTAGGGTTAGGTTTAGGATTAGGTTTAGGGTTAGAATAAAGGTAAGGGTTAGGGTAAGGGTTAGGGTTAGGTTTAGGGTTAGGATAAAGGTAAGGGTTAGGGTAAGGGTTAGGGTTAGGGTAAGGATAAGGTTTAGGTTTAGGGTTAGGGATATGGTTATTGTAAGGGTAAGGGTTAGGGTTAGGGTTAGGGTTAGGGTTAGGTTAAGGTTAAGGGTTAGGGTTAGTGTTAGGGTTAGGGTAAGGGTAAGGTTTAGGGTTAGGGTTAGAGTTAGGGTAAGGGTTAGGGTTAGGGTTAGGGTTAGGGTTGGGGTTAGGGTAAGTGTTAGGGTTAGGTTTAGGGTTAGCATAAGGCTAAAGGTTAAGGTTAGGGTTATGGTTAGGAGTTAGCGTTAGGTTAGGGTTAGGGGTTAGGGTTAGGGTTAGGGTTAGTGTTAGGGTAAGGGTTAGGTTGAGGGGTTAGGGTTCGTATTAGGGTTAGGGTAAGAATTAGGGATAGGGTTAGGTTTAGGTTTAGGGTTAGTGTTAGTGTTAGGGGAAGAGTTAGGGATAGGGTTAGGTTTAGGTTTAGGGTTGGGGTTAAGGTTAGGGTTAGCATTAGGGTAAGGGTAAGGGTTAGGGTTAGGGGTAGGGTTGGGGTTAGGGTCAGGGTAAGGGTTAGGGTTAGGGTTAGGATTAGGGGTTACGGTTAGGGTTAGTTTTGGGGGTACGGTTAGAGTAAAGGTAAGGGATAAGGTTAGGGATAGGGTTAGGGTTAGGGTTAATTTTAGGGTTAGGGTTAGTATAAGGTAAGGGGTAGGGTTAGGGTTAAGTTTAAGTTTAGATTTAGGGTTAGGGTTAGGGTTAAGGTAAGGGTAAGGGTTCGGTTTAGGGTTAGGTTTACTTTAGTGTTAGGGTTAGGGTTACGGTTAGGGTAAGGGTAAGGGTTAGGGTTCAGGTTAGGGTTAGGGTTAGGGTTAGGGTTAGGGTTAGTGTTAGGGTAAGTGTAAGGGTTAGTGTTAGGTTTAGGTTTACGGTTAGGGTAAGGGTTAGGTTTAGGGTTAGGGTTAGGTTTAGGGTTAGGGTTATGGTTAGGGTTAGGGTTAGGGAAACGTAAGGGTTAGGGTTAAGGTTAGGTTTAGGGTTAGGGTTAAGGTTATGGTTAGGGTTAGGGTAAGGGTAAGGGTTAGTGTTAGGGTTAGGGTTAGGGTAAGTGTTAGAGTTAGGGTTAGGGTTAGGCTTAGTGTAAGGGTTAGGGTTAGGGTTAGGGTTAGGGTTTTGGTTAGGGTTAGGTTAAGGGTAAGGTTTAGGATTATGATTAGGGTTAGGATTAGGGATAGGGTAAGGGTAAGTGTTACGGTAAGGGTTAGGTTTAGGGTTAGGGTAAAGGTAAGGGTTAGGGTTAGGCTTAGTGTAAGGGTTAGGGTTAGGGTTAGGGTTAGGGTTAGGGTTATGGTATGGGTAAAGGTTAGGGTTTGGGTTAGGGTTAGGGTAAGTGTTAGGGTTAGGGTTAGGGTTAGGTTTAGGGTTAGGGTTAGGGTAAGTGTAAGGGTTAGGGTTAGGGTTAGGTTTAGGGTTAGAGTTAGGTTTATGGTTAGAGTTAGGGTTAGGGTGAGGGTTAGGATAAGGGTATATCTTAGGGTTAGGGTTAGGGTTAGGGTTAGGGTTAGCGTTAGGGTAAGGGTAAGGGTTGGGGTTAGGGTAAGGGTTAAGGTAAGGGTAAGGGTTGGGGTTAGGGTTAGGATTAGGTTTACGTTAAGGTTTAGGGTTAGGTTTAGGGTAAGGATAAGTGTAAGGTTTTGGGTTATGCTTAGGGTTAGGTTTAGGGTTAGGGTTAGGTTAAGGGTAATGGTTAGGGTAAGTGTTAGGTTTAGGGTTAGGTTTAGGGTTAGGGTATGCGTAAGGGTTAGGGTTAGGTTTAGGGTAAGGGTTAGGGTTAGGCTTAGGGTTAGGTTTAGGGTGAGGTTTAGGGTTACGGAAAGGGTAAGGGTTAGGGTTAGGGTTAGGGTTAAGGTAAGGGTAAGGGTTAGGGTTAGGGTTAGGATTTGGTTTAGGGTAAGGGTTAGGGTTAGGTTTAGGGTAAGAGTAAGTGTAAGGTTAAGGGTTACGTTTAGGGTTAGGGTTAGGTTAGGGTAAGGGTAAGGTTTAAGGTTAGGGTTAGGTTTAGGGTTAGGGAATGGGTAAGGCTTAGGGTTAGGCTTAGGGTAAGGGATAGGGTTAGGGTTAGGGTTAGGTTTAGGGATAGGTTTAGGGTTAGAGTGAGGGTAAGTGTTAGGGTGAGGGTTAGGGTTAGGGGTTAGGGTTAGGTTAGAGTTAGGTTTAGGCTTAGGATTAGGGTAAAGGTAAGGGTTAGGGGTAGGGATAGAGTTAGGGTAAGGGTTAGGTTTAGGGTTAGCGTTAGAGTAAGGGTAAGGGTTAGGGTTAGGGTTAGGTTTAAGGATAAGGTTAGGGTTAGGGTTAGGGTTAGGGTAAGGGTAAGGGTAAGGGTTAGGTTAGGGTTAGGGTTATGGTTAGGGTAAGGATTAGGGTTAGGGTAAAGGTAAGTGTTAATGTTAGGGTTAGTGTTAGGGTTAGGGATAGGGTAAGGGTTAAGTTTAGGTTTAGGGTTAGGGTAAGGGTTATGGTTAGGGTTAGGGTTAGGGTTAGGGTTAGGGTTAGGGTAAGTGTTAGTGTTAGGGTTATTGTTAGGTTTAGGGTAATGGTTAGGGTTAAAGTTAGGGTTACGTTTAGGGTTGGGTTTAAGGTTAGGGTTAGGGTTAGTGTAAGGGTAAGTGTTAGGGTTAGGATTAGGGTTAGGGTTAGGGTAAGGTAAGGGTTAGTGTTAAGGTTAGGGTTAGGTTTAGGGTTAGGGTTAGGGTAAGGGTAAGAGTTAGGGTTAGATTAAGATTTAGTGTTAGGGTTAGGGTTAGGTTTAGGGTTAGTGTTAGGGTTAGGGTAAGGGTAGGGTTAGGTTTAAGGTTAGGGTTAGGGTTAGTGTTAGTGTTAGGGTAAGGGTAGGGTTAGGGTTTGGTTAAGGATAGAGTTAGGGTAAGGGTAAGGCTTAGGTTTAGGTTTAGGGTTAGAGTTAGGGTTAGCGAAAGGATAAGGGTTAGGGTTAAGATTAGGTTTAGGGTTAGGCTTAGGGTTAAGGTTACGGTTTAGGATAGGGTAAAGGTAAGTTTTAGGATTAGGTTTACAGTTAGGGTTAGGGTAAGGGTAAGGCTTAGGTTTAGGGTTAGGGTTAGGGTTAGGTTTGGGGTAAGGGTAAGGCTTAGGTTTAGGGTTAGGGTTAGGGTTAGGTTTGGGGTAAGGGTAAGGGTTAGGGTTAGGGTTAGGATAAGGGTAAGGGTTAAGGTTAGGGTTAGATTTAGGGTTTGGGTTAGGGTAAGGGTTAGGTTTACAATTAGGGTCAGGGTTAGGGTAAGGGTAAGGATTAGGGTTAGGGTTAGGGTTAGCTTTAGTGTTGGGGTTAAGGTTAGGGTTAGGGTAAGGGTTAGTGTTTGGGTTAGGGTTAGGTTTAGGGTTAGGTTTAGGGTTACGGTTAGGGTTAGGATTAGGGTTAGGGTAAGGGTATGTGTTAGGGTTAGGGTTAGGGTTAGGGTAAGGGTTAGAGTTAAGGTTAGGTGTAGGGTTAGGGTTAGGGTTAGGTTTAGGGTTAGGGTTAGAGGTAGGGTTAGGGTAAGGGTAATGGTTAGAGTTAAGGTTAGGTTTAGGGTTGGGGTTAGGGTTAAGGTAAGGTTAAGTGTTAGTGGTAGTGTTAGGGTTAGGGTTAGGGTTAAGGTAAGTTTTAGGGTTAGGGTAAAGATAAGTGTTAATGTTAGGGTTAGTGTTAGGGTTAGGTTTAGGGTAAGGGTTAGGTTTAGGTTTAGGTTTAGGGTAAGGGTTATGGTTAGGGTTAGGGTTAAGGTTAGGGTAATGGTTAGGGTTAGAGTTAGGGTTAGAGTTAGGGTTAGGTTTAGGGTTGGGTTTAAGGTTAGGGTTAGGGTTAGTGTAAGGTTAAGGGTTAGGGTTAGGATTTGGGTAGGGTTAGGGTAAGGTAAGGGTTAGTGTTAAGGTTAGGATTAGGTTTAGGGTTAGGGTAAGCGTAAGGGTAAGAGTTAGGGTTAGGGTTAGGGTTAGATTAAGATTTAGTGTTAGGGTTAGGGTTAGGTTTAGGGTTAGTGTTAGGGTTAGGGTAAGGGTAAAGGTTAGGGTTAAGGTTAGGGTTAGGTTTAGGGCAAGGGTAAGTTTTAGTGTTAGGTTTAGGGTTAGAGTTAGGGTAAGGGTAAGGGTTAGGGTCAGGGTTAGGTTTAGGGTTAGAGTTAAGGTTAGGGTAAGGGTAAGGGTTAGAGTTAAGTTTAGGTGTAGGGTTAGGGTTAGGGTTAGGTTTAGGGTTAGGGTTAGAGGTAGGGTTAGGGTAAGGGTAATGGTTAGAGTTAAGGTTAGGTTTAGGGTTAAGGTTAGGGTTAGGTTTAGGGCAAGGGTAAGTTTTAGTGTTAGGTTTAGGGTTAGAGTTAGGGTAAGGGTAAGGGTTAGGGTCAGGGTTAGGTTTAGGGTTAGAGTTAGGGTTAGGGTAAGGGCAAGGGTTAGAGTTAAGGTTAGGTTTAGGGTTAGGGTTAGGGTTAGGGTTATTGTAAGGTTTTGGGTTAAGATTAGGTTTAGGGTTAGGGTTAGGGTAAGGGTAAGGGTTAGGGTAAGGGTTAGGGTTAGTTTAGTGTTGGGGTTAAGGTTATGGTTAGGGTAAGGGATAGGGTTTGGGTTAGGGTTAGGTTTAGGGTTACGGTTAGGGTTAGGGTTAGGGTAAGAGTATGTGTTAAGGTTAGGGTTATGGTTAGGTTTAGCATTAGGGTAAGGGTAAGGGTTAGGGTAAGGGTTATGGTTAAGGTAAGGGTAAGGGTTAGGGTTAGGGTAAGTGTTAGGGTTAGGGTAAGTGTAAGGTTTAAGGTTGGGGTTAGGGTAAGGGTTAGGTTTAGGGTTGGGGTTAGGGTAAGGGTAAGTGTTAGGATTAGGGTTAGGGTTATGGTTAGGGTTAGGGTAAGGGTAAGGGTTAGTGTTAGGGTTAGGTTTAGGGTTAGGTTTAGGTTTAGGGTAAGGGTAAGTGTTAGAGTTAGGTTTAGGGTTAGGGTTAGGGCAAGGGTTAGGGTAAGGGATAGGGTTAGGGTTAGGAGTAGGGTAAGGGTAAGGGTTAGGGTTAGGGTTAGGGTTGGGATTAGGATAAGGGTTAGGGTTAGGGTTAGGGTTAGGTTTAGGGTTAGGGTTAGGGTTAGGGTTAGTGTAAGTGTAAGGGTTAGGGTTAAGGTTAGGGTTAGGGTTAGGATTAGGGTTAGGGTAAGGTTTAGGGTTAGATATAGGGTTAGGGTTAGGGTAAGGGTAAAGGTTAGTGTTAGGGTTAGGTTTAGGTTTAGTGTTGGTATTAAGGTTAGGGTTAGGTTAAGGGTTAGGTTTTGGGATAGGTTAAGGTTAAGTGTAAGGTTTAGGGTTAAGGTTAGGATTAGTTTTAGGTTTAGGGTTAGGGTACGGTTAGGGTAAGGTAAGGGTTACGGGTAGGATTAGGGTTAGGTTAGTGTAAGGGTTAGGTTTAGGGTTATGGTTAGGTTTAGGTTTAGGGTTAGGGTTAGGGTAAGGCTAAGAGTTAGGTTTTGAGTTAATATTAGCTTTAGGTTAAGGTAAAGGGTTCGGGTTATGGGTAGGGTTAGGGTTAGTGTAAGGGTTAGGGTTAGGTTTAGGTTTAAGGTTAGGATTAGGGTTAGGGTTAGGGTAAGTGTTAGGGTTAGGGTTAGGTTTAAGGTTAGGGTTAGAGTTAGGTTTAGGGTAAGGGTAAGGGTTAGGGTTATGGTTAGGGTTAGGGTTAGGGTTAGGGTTAGGTTAGGGTTAGGGTAAGGGTTAGGGTTAGGAATAAGGTTAGGGTTAGGGTAAGGTTAAGTGTTAGGGTTAGGGTTAGGGTTAGGTTTCGTGTTGGGGTTAAGGTTAGGGATAGGGTAAGGGTTAGGCTTTTGATTAGTGTTAGGTTTAGGGTTAGGTTTAGGGTTACGGTTAGGGTTAGGGTTAGGGTACGGGTATGTGTTAAGGTTAGGGTTAGTGTTAGGTTTAGCATTAGGGTAAGGGTCAGGGTTAGGGTAACGGTTAGGGTTAAGGTAAGGGTAAGGGTTAGGGTTAGGTTTTGGGTAACGTTTAGGTTTAGTGTAAGGGTAAGTGTTTAGTGTTTGTGTTAGGGTTAGGGTAAGGGTTAGGGTAGGGGTTAGGGTTAGGGTTGAGGTTAAGGTAAGGGTAAGTGTTAGGGTTAGGATTAGGGTTAGGATAAGTGTAATGGTTAGGGCAGGGTTAGGGTTAGGGTTTAGGGTTAGGGTTAGGGTTAGGGATTAGGGTTAGTGTTACGGTTTTGGTAAGGGTTAGCGTTAGGGGTTAGGGGTAGTGTCACTGTTAGGTTAAGGGTTAGGGTTAGGGTAAGGGTAAGGGTTAGTGTTAGGGTTAGGTTTAGGGTTAGGTTTACGGTTAGGGTAAGGGTAAGTGTTAGTGTTAGGGTTAGGGTTAGGGTAAGGTTTAGGGTTATGGTTAGGGTTAGGTTTAGGATTAGGTTTAGGGTTAGAATAAAGGTAAGGGTTAGGGTAAGGGTTAGGGTTAGGTTTAGGGTTAGGATAAAGGTAAGGGTTAGGGTAAGGGTTAGGGTTAGGGTAAGGATAAGGTTTAGGTTTAGGGTTAGGGATATGGTTATTGTAAGGGTAAGGGTTAGGGTTAGGGTTAGGGTTAGGGTTAGGTTAAGGTTAAGGGTTAGGGTTAGTGTTAGGGTTAGGGTAAGGGTAAGGTTTAGGGTTAGGGTTAGAGTTAGGGTAAGGGTTAGGGTTAGGGTTAGGGTTAGGGTTGGGGTTAGGGTAAGTGTTAGGGTTAGGTTTAGGGTTAGCATAAGGCTAAAGGTTAAGGTTAGGGTTATGGTTAGGAGTTAGCGTTAGGTTAGGGTTAGGGGTTAGGGTTAGGGTTAGGGTTAGTGTTAGGGTAAGGGTTAGGTTGAGGGGTTAGGGTTCGTATTAGGGTTAGGGTAAGAATTAGGGATAGGGTTAGGTTTAGGTTTAGGGTTAGTGTTAGTGTTAGGGGAAGAGTTAGGGATAGGGTTAGGTTTAGGTTTAGGGTTGGGGTTAAGGTTAGGGTTAGCATTAGGGTAAGGGTAAGGGTTAGGGTTAGGGGTAGGGTTGGGGTTAGGGTCAGGGTAAGGGTTAGGGTTAGGGTTAGGATTAGGGGTTACGGTTAGGGTTAGTTTTGGGGGTACGGTTAGAGTAAAGGTAAGGGATAAGGTTAGGGATAGGGTTAGGGTTAGGGTTAATTTTAGGGTTAGGGTTAGTATAAGGTAAGGGGTAGGGTTAGGGTTAAGTTTAAGTTTAGATTTAGGGTTAGGGTTAGGGTTAAGGTAAGGGTAAGGGTTCGGTTTAGGGTTAGGTTTACTTTAGTGTTAGGGTTAGGGTTACGGTTAGGGTAAGGGTAAGGGTTAGGGTTCAGGTTAGGGTTAGGGTTAGGGTTAGGGTTAGGGTTAGTGTTAGGGTAAGTGTAAGGGTTAGTGTTAGGTTTAGGTTTACGGTTAGGGTAAGGGTTAGGTTTAGGGTTAGGGTTAGGTTTAGGGTTAGGGTTATGGTTAGGGTTAGGGTTAGGGAAACGTAAGGGTTAGGGTTAAGGTTAGGTTTAGGGTTAGGGTTAAGGTTATGGTTAGGGTTAGGGTAAGGGTAAGGGTTAGTGTTAGGGTTAGGGTTAGGGTAAGTGTTAGAGTTAGGGTTAGGGTTAGGCTTAGTGTAAGGGTTAGGGTTAGGGTTAGGGTTAGGGTTTTGGTTAGGGTTAGGTTAAGGGTAAGGTTTAGGATTATGATTAGGGTTAGGATTAGGGATAGGGTAAGGGTAAGTGTTACGGTAAGGGTTAGGTTTAGGGTTAGGGTAAAGGTAAGGGTTAGGGTTAGGCTTAGTGTAAGGGTTAGGGTTAGGGTTAGGGTTAGGGTTAGGGTTATGGTATGGGTAAAGGTTAGGGTTTGGGTTAGGGTTAGGGTAAGTGTTAGGGTTAGGGTTAGGGTTAGGTTTAGGGTTAGGGTTAGGGTAAGTGTAAGGGTTAGGGTTAGGGTTAGGTTTAGGGTTAGAGTTAGGTTTATGGTTAGAGTTAGGGTTAGGGTGAGGGTTAGGATAAGGGTATATCTTAGGGTTAGGGTTAGGGTTAGGGTTAGGGTTAGCGTTAGGGTAAGGGTAAGGGTTGGGGTTAGGGTAAGGGTTAAGGTAAGGGTAAGGGTTGGGGTTAGGGTTAGGATTAGGTTTACGTTAAGGTTTAGGGTTAGGTTTAGGGTAAGGATAAGTGTAAGGTTTTGGGTTATGCTTAGGGTTAGGTTTAGGGTTAGGGTTAGGTTAAGGGTAATGGTTAGGGTAAGTGTTAGGTTTAGGGTTAGGTTTAGGGTTAGGGTATGCGTAAGGGTTAGGGTTAGGTTTAGGGTAAGGGTTAGGGTTAGGCTTAGGGTTAGGTTTAGGGTGAGGTTTAGGGTTACGGTAAGGGTAAGGGTTAGGGTTAGGGTTAGGGTTAAGGTAAGGGTAAGGGTTAGGGTTAGGGTTAGGATTTGGTTTAGGGTAAGGGTTAGGGTTAGGTTTAGGGTAAGAGTAAGTGTAAGGTTAAGGGTTACGTTTAGGGTTAGGGTTAGGTTAGGGTAAGGGTAAGGTTTAAGGTTAGGGTTAGGTTTAGGGTTAGGGAATGGGTAAGGCTTAGGGTTAGGCTTAGGGTAAGGGATAGGGTTAGGGTTAGGGTTAGGTTTAGGGATAGGTTTAGGGTTAGAGTGAGGGTAAGTGTTAGGGTGAGGGTTAGGGTTAGGGGTTAGGGTTAGGTTAGAGTTAGGTTTAGGCTTAGGATTAGGGTAAAGGTAAGGGTTAGGGGTAGGGATAGAGTTAGGGTAAGGGTTAGGTTTAGGGTTAGCGTTAGAGTAAGGGTAAGGGTTAGGGTTAGGGTTAGGTTTAAGGATAAGGTTAGGGTTAGGGTTAGGGTTAGGGTAAGGGTAAGGGTAAGGGTTAGGTTAGGGTTAGGGTTATGGTTAGGGTAAGGATTAGGGTTAGGGTAAAGGTAAGTGTTAATGTTAGGGTTAGTGTTAGGGTTAGGGATAGGGTAAGGGTTAAGTTTAGGTTTAGGGTTAGGGTAAGGGTTATGGTTAGGGTTAGGGTTAGGGTTAGGGTTAGGGTTAGGGTAAGTGTTAGTGTTAGGGTTATTGTTAGGTTTAGGGTAATGGTTAGGGTTAAAGTTAGGGTTACGTTTAGGGTTGGGTTTAAGGTTAGGGTTAGGGTTAGTGTAAGGGTAAGTGTTAGGGTTAGGATTAGGGTTAGGGTTAGGGTAAGGTAAGGGTTAGTGTTAAGGTTAGGGTTAGGTTTAGGGTTAGGGTTAGGGTAAGGGTAAGAGTTAGGGTTAGATTAAGATTTAGTGTTAGGGTTAGGGTTAGGTTTAGGGTTAGTGTTAGGGTTAGGGTAAGGGTAGGGTTAGGTTTAAGGTTAGGGTTAGGGTTAGTGTTAGTGTTAGGGTAAGGGTAGGGTTAGGGTTTGGTTAAGGATAGAGTTAGGGTAAGGGTAAGGCTTAGGTTTAGGTTTAGGGTTAGAGTTAGGGTTAGCGAAAGGATAAGGGTTAGGGTTAAGATTAGGTTTAGGGTTAGGCTTAGGGTTAAGGTTACGGTTTAGGATAGGGTAAAGGTAAGTTTTAGGATTAGGTTTACAGTTAGGGTTAGGGTAAGGGTAAGGCTTAGGTTTAGGGTTAGGGTTAGGGTTAGGTTTGGGGTAAGGGTAAGGCTTAGGTTTAGGGTTAGGGTTAGGGTTAGGTTTGGGGTAAGGGTAAGGGTTAGGGTTAGGGTTAGGATAAGGGTAAGGGTTAAGGTTAGGGTTAGATTTAGGGTTTGGGTTAGGGTAAGGGTTAGGTTTACAATTAGGGTCAGGGTTAGGGTAAGGGTAAGGATTAGGGTTAGGGTTAGGGTTAGCTTTAGTGTTGGGGTTAAGGTTAGGGTTAGGGTAAGGGTTAGTGTTTGGGTTAGGGTTAGGTTTAGGGTTAGGTTTAGGGTTACGGTTAGGGTTAGGATTAGGGTTAGGGTAAGGGTATGTGTTAAGGTTAGGGTTAGGGTTAGGTTTAGCATTAGGGTAAGGGTTAGGGTTAAGGTACGTGTAAGGGTTAGGGTTAGGGTTAGGGTTAGGGTTAGGTTTAGGGTAAGGGTTAGGGTTAGGTTTAGGGTAAGGGTAAGATTTAGGGTTAGGGTTAGGAATATGGTTAGGGTTAGTGTAAGGGTAAGGGTTAGGGTTAGGGTTAGGGTTAGGATAAAGGTAAGGTTTAGGGTAAGGGTTAGGGTTAGGTTTAGGGTTAGGATAAAGGTAAGGGTTAGGGTAAGGGTTAGGGTTAGCCTTATGGTAAGGGTAAGGTTTAGGGTTAGGTTTAGGGTTAGGGTTAGTGTAAGGGTAAGGGTTAGTGTTAGTGTTAGGTTAGGGTTAGGTTTATGGTTAGGGTAAGGGTAAGGTTTAGGGTTAGGGTTAGAGTTATTGTAAGGGTTAGGGTTAGGGTTAGGGTTAGGGTTGGGGTTAGGGTAAGGGTAAGTGTTAGGGTTAGGTTTAGGGTTAGGATAAGGGTAAGGGTTAAGGTTAGGGTTATGGTTAGGGGTTAGCGTTAGGTTATGGTTAGGGGTTAGGGTTAGGGTTAGGGTTAGGGTAAGGGTTAGGGTTAGGGGTTAGGGTTCGTATTAGGGTTAGGGTAAGAGTTAGGGATAGGGTTAGGTTTAGGTTTAGGGTTGGGGTTAAGGTTAGGTTAGCCTTGCCTTAGGGTAAGGGTAAGTGTTAGGGTTAGGGATAGGGTTGGGGTTAGGGTAAGGGTAAGGGTTAGGGTTAGGGTTAGGGTAGGGGTTACGGTTAGGGTTAGTTTTAGGGTTAGGTTATGGTAAGGGTAAGGGATAAGGTTAGGCATAGGGTTAGGGTTAGGGTTAATTTTAGGGTTAGGGTTAGTATAAGGTAAGGGGTTGGGTTAGGGTTAGGGTTAAGTTTAGGGTTAGGGTTAGGGTTAGGGTTAAGGTAAGGGTAAGGGTTCGGTTTAGGGTTAGGGTTAAGTTAAGGGTTAGGGTTAGGGTTACGGTTAGGGTAAGGGTAAGGGTTAGGGTTCAGATTAGGGTTAGGGTTAGGGTTATGGTTAGGGTTTGTTTAAGGGTTAGGGTTAGGTTTAGGTTTATTGTTAGGGTAAGGGTAAGGGTTAGGTTTAGGGTTAGGGTTAGGGTTAGGGTTAGGGTTAGGGAAATGTAAGGGTTAGGGTTAAGGTTAGGTTTAGGGTTAGGGTTAAGGTTATGGTTAGGGTTAGGGTAATGGTAACGGTTAGTGTTAGGTTTAGGGTTAGGGTTAGGGCTATGGTAACTTTTAGGGTTAGGGTTCGGGTTAGGTTTAGGTTTAGGGTTATGGTTAGGGTTAGGTTAAGGGTAAGGTTTAGGGTTACGGTTAGGGTTAGGATTAGGGATAGGGTAAGGGTAAGGGTTAGGGTAAGGGTTAGGTTTAGGGTTAGGGTAAGGGTAAGGGTAAGGGTTAGGCTTAGGGTAAGAGTTAGGGTTAGGGTTAGGGTTAGGGTTATGGTAAGGGTAAAGGTTAGGGTTAAGGTTAGGGTTAGGGTAAGGGTTAGGGTTATGGTTAGGGTTAGGTTTAGAGTTAGGTTTATGGTTAGAGTTAGGGTTAGGGTGAGGGTTAGGATAAGGGTATGTCTTAGGGTTAGGGTTAGGTTTAGGGGTAGCCTTAGGGTAAGGGTTAGGGTTAGGGTTAGGGTAAGGGTTCAGGTAAGGGTAAGGGTTGGGGTTAGGGTTAGGATTAGGTTTACGTTAAGGTTTAGGTTTAGGTTTAGGGTAAAGATAAGTGTAAGCTTTTGAGTTATGGTTATGGTTAGGGTTAGGGTTAGGGCTAGGTCAAGGGTTAGGGTACGGGTAAGGGTTAGGGTTAGGTTTAGGGTAAGGGTTAGGGTTAGGGTTAGGTTTAGGTTTAGGGTGAGCTTTAGGGTTACTGTAAGGGTAAGGGTTAGGGTTAGGGTTAGGGTTAAGGTAAGGGTAAGGATTAGGTTTAGGGTTAGGATTTCGTTTAGGGTAAGGGTTAGGTTTAGGTTTAGGGTAAGGGTAAGTGTAAGGTTTAGGGTTATGTTTAGGGTTAGGGTTAGGGTTAGGGTAAGGGTAAGGGTTAGGGTTAGGGTTAGGTTTAGGTTTAGGGTAAGGGTTAGGGTTATGCTTAGGGTTAGGATTAGGGTAAAGGTAAGGGTTAGGGGTAGGGATAGAGTTAGGGTTAGGTTTAGGTTTAGGGTTAGGGTAAGGGTTTTGGTTAGGGTTAGGGTTAGGATTAGGGTTATGGTTAGGGTAAGTGTAAGTGTTAGTGTTAGGGGTATTGTTAGGGTTAGGGTAATGGTTAGGGTTAGAGTTAGGGTTACGTTTAGGGTTTGCTTTAAGATTAGGGTTAGGTTTAGTGTAAGGGTAAGGGTTAGGGTTAGGATTAGGGTTAGGGTTATGGTAAGGTAAGGGTTAGTGTAAGTTTAGGGTTAGGTTGAGGGTTTGTTTTAGGGTAAGGGTAAGAGTTAGCATTAGGGTTAGGGTTAGATTAAGATTTAGTGTTAGGGTTAGGGTTAGGTTTAGGGTTAGTGTTAGGGTTAGGGTAAGGGTAAGGGTTAGGGTAAAGGTTAGGGTTAGGGTTAGTGTTAGGGTAAGGGTTAGAGTTAGGTTTAGGGATAGAGTTAGGGTAAGGGTAAGGCGTAGGTTTAGGTTTAGGTTTAGGGTTAGGGTTAGGGAAAGAATAAGGGTTAGGGTTAAGGTTAGGTTTAGGGTTAGGCTTAGGGTTAAGGTTAGCGTTAGGGTTAGGGTAAGGGTAAGTTTAGGGTTAGGTTTAGGGTTAGGGTTAGGGTAAGGGTAAGGCTTAGGTTTAGGGTTAGTGTTAGGGTTAGGGTTACGCTAAGGGTAAGGGTTAGGGTTAAGGTTAGTGTTAGGTTTAGGGTTTGCATTAGGGTAAGGGTTAGGTTTAGAATTAGGGTCAGGGTTAGGGTAAGGGTAAGGATTAGGGTTAGGCTTAGGGTTAGCTTTAGTGTTGGGGTTAAGGTTAGGGTTAGGGTAAGGGTTAGGGTTTGGTTTAAGGTTATGTTTAGGGTTAGGTTTAGGGTTACGGTTGGGGTTAGGTTTAGGGTTAGGGTAAGGGTATGTGTTAAGGTTAGGGTTAGGGTTAGGTTTAGCATTATGGTAAGGGTTAGGGTAAGGGTTAGGGTTAAGGTAAGTGTAAGGGTTAGGGTTAGGGTTAGGTTTAGGGTAAGGGTTAGGGTTAGGTTTAGGGAAAGGGTAAGATTTAGGGTTAGGGTTAGGGTTATGGTTAGGGTTAGTGTAAGAGTAAGGGTTAGGGTTAGGGTTAGTTTTAGGGTTAGGTTTAGTTTTAGGGTAAGGGTAAGTGTTTGAGTTAGTGTTAGGGTTAGGGTTAGGGTAAGAGTTAGGGTAAGGGTTAGGGTTAGGTTTGGGTTTAGGGTAAGTGTTAGTGTTAGTGTTAGGGTTAGGGTTAGGGTTAGGGGTTAGGGTTAGG
>JANJXV010000463.1:422500-440000 GCA_024803745.1 Megascapheus bottae
CGTTATGGTAAGGGTAAGGGTAAGGGTTAGGGTCAGGGTTAGGGTTAGTTTTAGGGTTAGGGTTAGGGTAAGGGTAAGGGAAAAGTTTAGGGATAGGGTTAGAGTTAGGGTTAGATTTAGGGTTAGGGTTAGTATAAGTGTAAGGGTGAGGGTTAGGGTTAGGTTTAGGGTTAGGTTAAGGGTAAGGGTTAGTTTTAAGGTTAGGGTTAGTGTTAGGTTTAGAGTTAGGGTTAGGGTTAGGTTTAGGGTTAGGGTTAGGGTAAGGGTTAGGTTTAGAGTTAGGGGTTCGGGTTAGGGTTAGGGTTAGGGTAAGCATAGAGTTAGGGTTAGGGTTAGAGTTAATGTTATTGTTAGGTTAAGCGTTAGGGTTAGGGTTAGGGTTAGGGTAAGAGTTAGGGTTGGGGTTTAGTGTTACGGTTAGGGTTAAGGTAAAGGTTAAGGTTAGGGTTAGGGGTAGGGTAAGGATTATGGTTAGTGTTAGAGTTAGTGTTAGGGTTAAGGTTAACGCTATCGTTAGGGTTAGGGTTAGGGTAAGGGTAAGGGTTAGGGTTAAGGTTAGGGTTAGGTTTAGGCTTAGGGTTAGGGTAAGGGTAAGGGTTAGGGTTAGGTTTAGGGTTAGGGTAAGGGAAAGGGTTAGGTTTAGGGTTAGGATTAGGTTTAGGGTTGGGGTTAGGGTTAGGGTTAGGGTTAGGGAAAGGATAAGGTTTAGGGTTAAGGTTAGGTTTAGGATTAGGGTTAGAGTTAAAGTTAGGGTTAGGGTTAGGGTAAGGGTAAGGATTGGGGTTAGGTTTAGGGTTAGGTTTAGGGTAAGGGTAATTGATAGGATTAGTGTTAGGGTTAGGTTTATGGTTAGGGTTAGGGTTATGGTTAGGGTAAGGGTAAGGGTTAGGGTTCGGGTTAGGGTTAGTGTTAGGGTAAGGGTAAGGTTAGTGTTAGGGTTAAGGTTAGCGTAAGGGTTAGTGGTTAGGGTTAGCGTTAGGGTAAGGGTTAGTGGTTAGGGTTAGGGTTAGGGTAAGTGTAAGTGTTAGGATTAGGTTTAGGTTTAGGGTTAGGGTAAGGGTTATGGTTATTTTTAGGGTTAGGGTTAGGGTAAGGTTTAGGGTTAGGTTTAGGTTTAGGGAAATGTTTATGGTTAGGGTTAGGTTTAGAGTTAGGGTTAGGGTTAGGGTAAGGTTAAGTGTTAGGGTTAGGGTTAGGGTTAGGTTAAGGGTAAGGGTTAGGGTTAGAGTTAGGGTTAGGTTTAGGGTTAGGGTTAGGGTTAGGGTTAGGGTAAGGGTAAGGTTTAGGGTTAACGTTATGGTTAGGGTTAGGTTTACGGTTAGGGTAGGGTTACGGTAAGGGTAAGGGTTAGGATTAGGATTGGGTTAGTGTTAGGGTAAGGGTAAGGGTTAGGGTTAGGTTTAGGGTTAGGATTAGGGTTAGGGTTAGGGTAAGGGTAAGGGTTAGGGTTCGGGTTAGGGATAGGGTAAGGGTAAGGGTTAAGGTTAGGTTTAGGGTTAGGGTTAGGGTAAGGGTAAGGGTTAGGGTTAGGGTTAGCGTTAGGGAAAGGATACGGGTTAGGGTTAAGGTTAGGTTTAGGATTAGTGTTAGGGTTAAGGTTAGGGTTAGGGTACGTGTAAGGGTAAGGGTTAGGGTTAGGTTTAGGGTTATGTTTAGGGTAAGGGTGAGGGATAGGGTTAGGGTTAGGATTAGGTTTAGGGTTACGGTTAGGGTTAGAGTTAATGTTAGTGTTAAGTTAAGGGTTAGGGTTAGGGTTAGGGTTAGGGTTGGGGGTTAGTGTTAGGGTTAGGGTTATGGTAAGGGTTAGGGTTAGGTTTAGGCTTAGGGTAAGGGTTATGGTTATGGTTAGGGTTAGGTTTAGGGTTGACTTTAGGGTTAGCGTTAGAGTTAGGGTTATTGTAACGGTAAGGGTTAGGGTTAAGTTCAGGGTTAGGGTTAGGCTTAGGGTTAGGTTAAGGGTAAGGGTTAGGGTTAGGTTTAGGGTTAGGGTTAGGGTAAGGTTAAGGGTTAGATTTAGTGTTAGGGTTAGGTTTAGAGTTAGGGTTAGGGTTAGGGTTAGGGAAAGGATAAGGTTTAGGGTTAAGGTTAGGGTTAGGGTTATTGTAAGGGTTAGGATTAGGGTTAGTTTTAGGGTTAGGCTTAGGATAAGGGTAATGGATAGGGTTAGTGTTAGCGTTAGGTTTAGGGTTAGGGTTAGGGTTAGGGTTAGGGTTAGGGTTAGGGTAAGGGTAAGGGTTAGGTTTAAGGTTAGAATTAGATTTAGGTTTAGGGTTAGGATTAGGGTTAGGGTTAGGGTAAGGGTAAGGGTAAGGGTTAGGGTTCGGGTTAGGGTAAGGTTTAGTGTTGGGGTTAAGGTTAGGGTTAGGGTATGGGTTAGAGTTTGGTTTAGGGTTAGGTTTAGCGTTAGGTTTAGGGTTACGGTGAGGGTTAGGGTTAGGGTAAGGGTATGTTTTAAGGTTAGGGTTAGGGTTAGAGTTAGGTTTAGCATTAGGGTAAGGGT
Source organism: Megascapheus bottae (assembly GCA_024803745.1). Taxonomy (NCBI): domain Eukaryota; kingdom Metazoa; phylum Chordata; class Mammalia; order Rodentia; family Geomyidae; genus Megascapheus; species Megascapheus bottae. The sequence continues at coordinate 425,001 of JANJXV010000463.1, forward strand.
AAGGGTTAGGGTAAGGGTTAGTGTTAAGGTAAGGGTAAGGGTTAGGGTTAGGGGTAGGGTAAAGTTTAGGGTTACGGTTAGGGTAAGGTTAAGGGTAAGGGTTAGGGTTACTGTTAGCGTAAGGGTAAGGGTTAGGGTTAGGCTTAGGGTTACGTTTATGTTAAAGGTTAGGGGTTAGGGTTGGTGTTAGGTAATGGTTAGGGTTAGGGTTAGGGTTAGGTTAAGAGTAAGTGTTAGGGTTAGGTTAAGAGTAATTGTTAGGGTTAGGGTTAGTGTTAGAGTTATGGTAAGGGTAAGGATTAGGGTTAGTGTTAGGGTTAGGGTAAGGGTAAGGGTTAGGGTTAGGATTAGGGTTAGGGTAAGGGTAAGGGTTAGGGTTAGGGTTTGGGTTAGGTTTAGGGTTAGGTTTAGGGTTAGGGTTAGGGTTAGGGTTAGTTTTAAAGTTAAGGTTAGGGTTAGGTTTAGAGTTAGGGTTAGGGTTAGTGTTAGGTTTAGGCTTAGGGTTAGGGTAAGGGTTAGGTTTAGAGTTAGGGGTAGGGTTAGGGTTAGATTTAGATTTAGGGGTAGGGTTAGGGTAAGGGTAAGGGTTAGGGATAGTGTTAGGGTAAGCGTTAGAGTTAGGGTTAGGGTTAGGGTTAGAGTTAATGTTAGTGTTAGGTTAAGGGTTAGGGTTAGGGTTAGGGTTAAGGTTAGAGTAAGGGTTAGGGTTAGGGGTTAGTGTTAGGGTTAGGGTTAGGGTAAGGGTAAGCGTTACAGTTCGGGTTAGGGTTAGGGTTAGAGTTAATGTTAGTGTTAGGTTAAGGGTAAGGGTTAGGGTTAGGATTAGGGTTAGGGTTATTGTAAGGGTAAGGGTTCGGGGTTAGTGTTAGGGTTAGGATTAGGGTAAGTTTTACGGTTAGGGTTAGGGTTAGGTTAAGGGTAATTGTTAGGGTTAGGTTAGGTTTAGGGTTAGCGTTAGGGTTAGGGTAAGGGTTAGTGGTAATGTTAGGGTTAGGGTAGGGGTAAGTGTTAGGATTAGGGTTAGGGTTAGGGTAAAGGTAAGTGTTAGGTTTATGGTTAGGGTTAGGGTTAGGGTTAGGGTAAGGTTAAGGGTTAGGGTTAGGGTTAGAGTAAGGGTAAGGGTTAGGGTTATGGTTAGGGTTAGCGTAAGGTTAGTGGTTAGGGTTAGGTTTAGGGTAAGGGTTAGTGGTTAGGGTTAGGGTTAGGGTTAGGGTTAGGGTTATGGTTATTGTTAGGGTTAGGGTTAGGGTAAGGTTTAGGGGTAGGTTTAGGTTTAGGGAAAGGTTTATGGTTAGGGTTAGGTTTAGGGTTAGGGTTAGGGTAAGGTTAAGTGTTAGGGTTAGGGTTAGGGTTAGGTTAAGGGTAAGGGTTAGGGTTAGGGTTAGGGTTAGGTTTAGGATTAGGGATTGGGTTATGGTTAGGGTAAGGGTAAGGGTTAGGTTTAAGGTTAGGGTTAGGGGTAGGTATAGGGTTAGGTTAGGGTTAGGTATAGGTTTAGGGTTAGGGTTAGGGTTAGGGTTATGGTAAGGGTTAGGGTTAGGATTAGGGTTAGCGACAGGGTAAGGGTAAGGGTTAGGTTTAGGGTTAGGGTAAGGTTTAGTGTTGGGGTTAAGGGTTATGGTTAGGGTTAGGGTTAGGGTTAAGGTTAGGGTAAGGGTTAGGGTAAGGGTATATGTTAAGGTTAGTGTTAGGGGTTAGGGTTAGGATTATAGTTAGCGTTAGGGGTTAGGGTTAATGTTAGGGTAAGGGTTAGCATTAGGGGTTAGGGTTAGGAAAAGCATAAGGGTTAGGGTTAAGGTGAGGATTAGGGTTAGGGTAAGGGTAAGGGTTAGGGTTAGGTTTGGGTTAGGTATAGGTTAAGGGTAAGGGTTAGGGTTAGGGTTAGGGTTAGGGTTAGGTTAAGGGTAAGGTTTAGTTTTAAGGTTAGGGTTAGGTTTAGAGTTAGGGTTAGGGTTAGGTTTAGGGTTAGGGTTAGGGTAAGGTTTAGGTTTAGAGTTAGGGGTAGGGTTAGGGTAAGGGTAAGGGTTAGGGTTAGGTTTAGGGTTAGGGTAAGCGTAGAGTTAGGGTTAGGTTTAGAGTTAATGTTAGTGTTAGGTTAAGGGTTAGGGTTAGGGTTAGGGTTAGGGTAAGGTTTAGGGTTGGGGGTTAGTGTTACGGTTAGGGTTAGGGTAAGGGTTAGGGTTAGGTTTAGGGTTAGGGTAAGGGTTATGGTTAGTGTTAGAGTTAGGTTTAGGGTTAAGGTTAGGGTTAGCGTTAGGGTTTGGTTAGGGTAAGGGTAAGGGTTAGGGTTAAGATTAGGGTTAGGGTTAGGCTTAGGGTTAGGGTAAGGGTAAGGGTTAGGGTTAGGTTTAGGGTTAGGGTAAGGGTAAGTGTTAGGTTTAGGGTTAGGATTAGGTTAAGGGGTAGGGTTAGGGTTAGGGTTAGGGAAAGGATAAGGGTTAGGGTTAAGATTAGGTTTAGGATTAGGGTTAGGGTTAAGGTTAGGGTTAGGGTTAGGGTTATGTTTAGGTAAGGGTAATGGATAGGGTTAGTGTTAGGGTTAGGTTTAGTTTTAGGGTTAGGGTTAGGGTTAGGTTAAGGGTAAGGGTTAGGGTTAAGGTTAGAATTAGCTTTAGGTTTAGGGTTAGGATTATGGTTAGGGTTAGGGTAAGGGTAAGGGTTAGGGTTCGGGTTAGGGTAAGGTTTAGTGTTGGGGTTAAAGTTAGGGTTAGGGTAAGGGTTAGAGTTTGGGTTAGGGTTAGGTTTAGCGTTAGGTTTAGGGTTAGGTTTACGTTTAGGGAAACGGTATGTGTTAAGGTTAGGGTTATGGTTAGGGTTAGGTTTAGCATTAGGGTAAGGGTAAGGGTTAAGGTAAGGGTTAGTGTTAAGGTAAGGGTAAGGGTTAGGGTTAGGGTTAAGGTAAAGTTTAGGGTTAGGGTTAGGGTAACGTTAAGGGTTAGGGTTAGGGTTAGTGTTAGGGTAAGGGTAAGGGTTAGGGTTAGGGTTAGGGTTACGTTTAGGTTAAAGGTTAGGGGTTAGGGTTAGTATTAGGTAATGGTTAGGGTTAGGGTTAGGTTAAGAGTAAGTGTTAGGGTTAGGTTAAGAGTAATTGTTAGGTTTAGGGTTATGGTTAGGGTAAGGGTAAGGATTAGGGTTAGTGTTAGGCTTAGGGTAAGTGTAAGGTTAGGGTTAGGGTTAGGGTTAGTGTTAGGGTTAGGGTTAGGTTTAGGGTTAGGGTAAGGTTTATGGTTAGGGTTAGGGTTAGGGTTAGGGTAAGGTTAAGTGTTAGTGTTAGGGTTAGGGTTAGGGTTAGGGTTAGGGTAAGGGTTAGGGTTAGGTTTAGGGTTGGGGTTAAGGTGAGGGTTAGGGTTAGGGTAAGGGTAAGAGTTAGGGTTAGGGTTAGGGTTAGTGTTAGGGTAAGGGTTAGGGTTAGGTTTAGGGTAAGGGGTTACCGTTAGAGTTAGGTTTAGGGTTAGGGTTTTGGTAAGGGTAAGGGGTAGGGTTGGGGATAGGTTTAGGGTTAGGGATAGGTTTAGGGTTAGGGTTAGGGTAAGGGTAAGGGTTAGGGTTAGGGTCAGGGTTAGGGTTAAAATTAGGGTTAGGGTTAGGGTAAGGGTAAGGGTTAGGTTAGGGTTAGGGTTAGGGTAAGGGTAAGGTTAAGGGTTAAGGTTAGGTTTAGGGTTAGGGTTAGGGTAAGGGTTAATGTTAGGGTTAGCGTTAAGGAAAGGATAAGGGTTAGGGTTAAGGTTAGGTTCAGGATTAGGGTTAGGGTTAAGGTTAGGGTTAGGGTTAGTGTAAGGGTAAGGGTTAGGGTTAGGTTTAGGGTTAGGTTTAGGGTAAGGGTGAGGGATAGGGCTAGGGTTAGGGTTAGGGTTAGGGTTAGGGTTAATGTTAGTGTTAGGTTAAGGGTTAGGGTTAGGGTTAGGGTAAGTGTTAGGGTTGGGGGTTAGTGTTAGGGTTAGGGTTAGGGTTAGGGTTAGGGTTAAGTTCAGGGTTAGCGTTAGGGTTAGGGTTATTGTAACGGTAAGGGTTAGGGTTAAGTTCAGGGTTAGGGTTAGGCTTAGGGTTAGGTTAAGTGTAAGGGTTAGGGTTAGGTTTAGGTTTAGTGTTAGGGTAAGGTTAAGGGTTAGTTTTAGGGTTAGGGTTAGGTTTAGGATTAGGTTTAGGGTTAAGGTTAGGGTTAGGGTTAGGGTAAGGGTAAGGGGTAGGGTTGGGGATAGGTTTAGGGTTAGGGATAGGTTTAGGGTTAGGGTTAGGGTAAGGGTAAGGGTTAGGGTTAGGGTCAGGGTTAGGGTTAAAATTAGGGTTAGGGTTAGGGTAAGGGTAAGGGTTAGGTTAGGGTTAGGGTTAGGGTTTGGGTAAGGGTTAGGGATAGGATTAGGGTTAGGGTAAGGGTAGGTTTTAGGGTTAGGTTTAGGGTTAGGTTTAGGGTTAGGGTTAGGGTAAGGGTAAGGGTTAGGGTTAGGGTTAGGATTAGGGTTAGGTTAAGGGATAGGGTAGGGTTAGGGTTAGGGTTAGGGTAAGGGTTAGGGTTAGGTTTAGGGTTAGGGTAAGGGTAAGGGTTAGGGTTAGGGTTAGGGTTAGGGAAAGGTTAAGGGTTAGGGTTAAGGTTAGGTTTAGGATTAGGTTAGGGTTAAGGTTAATGTTAGGGTTACGGTAAGGGTAAGGGTTAGGGTTAGTTTTAGGGTTAGGGTTAGGGTAAGGGTAAGGGATAGGGTTAGGGTTAGGGTTAGGCTTAGGGTTAGGGTTAGGCTTAGGGTTAGGGTTAGAGCTAATGTTAGTTTTAGGTTAAGGGTTAGGGTTAGGTTTAGGATAAGGGTTCGGGTTGGGGGTTAGTGTTAGGGTTAGGGTTAGGGTAAGTGTTAGGGTTAGGTTTAGGCTTAGGGTAAGGGTTATGTTTAGGGTTAGGGTTAGGGTTAGGGTTAGTGTAAGGGTAAGGGTTAGGGTTAGGTTTAGGGTAAGGGTGAGGGATATGGTTAGGGTTAGGGTTAGGTTTAGGGTTAGGGTTAGGGTTAGGGTTAGGGTTAATGTTAGTGTTAGGTTAAGGGTTAGGGTTAGAGTTAGGGTAAGGGTTAGGGTTGGGGGTTAGTGTTAGTGTTAGGGTTAGGGTTATGGTTAAGTTTAGGGTTAGGGTTACCTTAGGGTTGGGTTAAGGGTAAGGGTTAGGGTTAGGTTTAGGGTTAGTGTTAGGGTAAGGTGAAGGGTTAGTTTTAGGGTTAGGGTTAGGTTTAGGATTAGGGTGAGGGTTAAGGTTAGGGTTAGGGTTAGGTTAAGGGTAAGGGTTAGGGTTAGGTTTAGGGTTAAGGTTAGGGTAAGGGTGAGGGATATGGTTAGGGTTAGGGTTAGGTTTAGGGTTAGGTTAGGGTTAGCGTAAGGGTTAGTGGTTAGGGTTAGGGTTAGGGTAAGTGTTAGTGGTTAGGGTTAGGGTTAGGGTAAGTGTAAGTGTTAGGATTAGTGTTAGGTTTAGGGTTAGTGTAAGGTTTATGGTTATTGTTAGTGTTAGGGTTAGGGTAAGGTTTAGGTTTATGTTTAGGTTTAGGGAAAGGTTTATGGTTAGGGTTAGGGTTAGCGTTAGGGTTAGGGTAAGGTTAAGTGTTAGGGTTAGGGTTAGGTTAAGGGTAAGGGTTAGGGTTAGGGTTAGGGTTCGGTTTAGGGTAAGGGTTAGGGTTAGGGTTAGTGTAAGGGTAAGGGTTAGGGTTAAGGTTAGGGTTAGGGTTAGGTATAGGGTTAGGGTTAGGGTTAGGTTTATGGTAAGGGTTAGGGTTAGGATTAGGGTTACCAATAGGGTAAGGGTAAGGGTTAGGTTTAGGGTTAGGGGTAAGGTTTAGTGGTGGGGTTAAGGGTTAGGGTTAGGGTTAGGGTTAAGGTTAGGGTAAGGGTTAGGGTAAGGGTATATGTTGAGGTTTGGGTTAGGGTTAGGGTTAGGTTTAGCATTAGGGTAAGGGTAAGGGTTAGGGTAAAGGTTAGGGTTAAGGTAAGGGTAAGGGTTAGGGTTACGCTTAGGGTTAGGTTTAGGGTAAGGTTTAGGGTTAGGTTTAGAGTAAGGGTAAGGTTTAGGGTTAGGGTTAGCGTTAGGGTAAGGGTAATGGTTAGGGAAAGGGTTAGGTTTAGGGGTAGGTTTAGGTTTAGGGGTTGTAAGGGTTAAGGTTAGGGTTAGGGTTGGGGTTAGGGTAAGGGTAAGTGTTATGGTTAGGGTTAGTTTTAGGATAAGAGTAAGGGTTAGGTCAGAGATAGTGTTAGGGGTTAGGGTTAGGGTTATAGTTAGCGTTAGGTGTTAGGGTTAGGGTTAGGGTAAGGGTTAGCATTAGGGGTTAGGGTTAGGAAAAGGATAAGGGTTAGGGTTAAGGTTAGGTTTAGGGTTAGGGTTAGGGTTAAGGTGAGGGTTAGGGTTAGGGTAAGGGTAAGGGTTAGGTTTAGGTTATGGGTTAGGTATAGGTTAAGGGTAAGGGTTAGGTTTAGGGTTAGGGTAAGGGTAAGGGTTAGTTTTAAGGTTAGGGTTAGGGTTAGGTTTAGAGTTAGGGTTAGGGTTAGGTTTAAGGTTAGGGTTAGGGTAAGGGTTAGGTTTAGAATTAGGGGTAGGGTTAGGGTAAGGGTAAGGGTTCGGGTTCGGGTTAGGGTTAGGGTAAGCGTAGAGTTAGGGTTAGGGTTAGGGTTAGGGTTAGAGTTAATGTTAGTGTTAGGTTAAGGGTTAGAGTTAGGGTTAGGGTTAGGGTAAGTGTTAGGGTTGGGGGTTAGTGTTACGGTTAGGGTTAGGGTAAGGGTTAGGGTTAGGTTAAGGTTTAGGGTAAGGGTTATGGTTAGTGTTAGTGTTAGGGTTAGTGTTAAGGTTAGGGTTAGCGTTAGGGTTAGGGTTAGGGTAAGGGTAAGGGTTAGGGTTAATGTTAGGGTTAGGGTTATGCTTAGGGTTAGGGTAAGGGTAAGGGTTAGGGTTAGATTTAGGGTTAGGGTAAGGGTAAGGGTTAGGTTTAGAATTAGGATTAGGTTTAGGTTTAGGATTAGGGTTATGGTTAGGGAAAGGATAAGGATTAGGGTTAAGGTTAGGTTTAGGATTAGGGTTAGGGTTAAGGTTAGGGTTAGGGTTAGGTTTAGGGTAAGGGTAATGGATAGGGTTAGGTTTAGGGTAAGGGTTAGGGATAGGGTTAGGGTAAGGGTAAGGGTTAGGGTTAGGGATAGGGTTAGGGTTAGTGTTAGGATAAGGGTAAGTGTTAGGGTTAGGTTAGGTTTAGGGTTAGGGTTAGGGTTAGGGTTAGTGGTTAGGGTTAGGGTTAGGGTAAGGGTAAGTATTAGGATTAAGGTTAGGGTTAGGGTAAGGGTAAGTGTTAGGTTTATGGTTAGGGTTAGGGTTAGGGTTAGTGTTAGGGTAAAGTTAAGGTTTACGGTTAGGGTTAGGGTAAGGGTAAGGGTTAGGGTTAGGGTTAGGGTTAGCATAAGGGTTAGTGGTTAGGGTTAGGGTTAGGGTAAGGGTTAGTGTTTAGGGTTAGGGTTAGGGTAAGTGTAAGTGTTAGGATTAGGGTTAGGTTTAGGGTTAGGGTAAGGGTTATGGTTATTGTTAGGGTTAGGGTTAGGGTAAGGTTTAGGGTTAGGTTTAGGTTTAGGGAAAGGTTTATGGTTAGGTTTTGGTTTAGGGTTAGAGTTAGGATAAGGTTAAGTGTTAGGGTTAGGGTTAGGGTTAGGTTAAGGGTAAGGATTAGGGTAAGGGTTAGGGTTAGGTTTAGGGTTAGGATTAGGGTTAGGGTTAGGGTAAGGGTAAGGGTTAGGGTTAAGGTTAGGGTTAGGTTTAGGTATAGGATTAGGGTTAGGTTTAGGGTTAGGGTAAGGGTTAGGGTTAGGATTAGGGTTAGTGATAGGGTAAGGGTAAGGGTTAGGTTTAGGGTTAGGGTAAGGTTAAGTGTTGGGGTTAAGGGTTAGGGTTAGGGTTAGGGTTAGGTTTAGGGTAAGGGTTAGGGTAAGTGTATATGTTAAGGTTAGGGTTAGGGTTAGGGTTAGGTTTAGCATTAGGGTAAGGGTAAGGGTTAGGGTAAAGTTTAGGGTTAAGGTAAGGGTAAGGCTCAGGGTTACGCTTAGGGTTAGGTTTAGGGTTAGGTTTAGAGTAAGGGTAAAGTTTAGGGTTAGTGTTAGTGTTAGGGTAAGGGTAAGGGTTAGGGTAAGGGTTAGGTTTAGGGTTAGGTTTAGGTTTAGGGTAAGTGTAAGGGTTAGGGTTAGGGTTAGGGTTGGGTTTAGGGTAAGGGTAAGTGTTAGGGTTAGGGTTAGTTTTAGGATAAGAATAAGGGTTAGGTCAGAGATAGGGTTAGGGGTTAGGGTTAGGGTTATAGTTAGCGTTAGGGGTTAGGGTTAGACTTAGGGTAAGGGTTAGCATTAGGGGTTAGGGTTAGGAAAAGGATAAGGGTTAGGGTTAAGGTTAGGTTTAGGGTTAGATTTAGGGTTAAGGTGAGGGTTATGATTAGGGTAAGGGTAAGGGTTATGGTTAGGTTATGGGTTAGGTATAGGTTAAGGGAAAGTGTTAGGGTTAGGGTTAGGGTTGGGTAAGGTTAAGGGTAAGGGTTAGTTTTATGGTTAGGGTTAGGGTTAGGTTTAGAGTTAGGGTTAGGGTTAGGTTTAGTGTTAGGGTTAGTGTAAGGGTTAGGTTTAGAGTTAGGGGTAGGGTTACGGTAAGGGTAAGGGTTAGTGTTAGGCTTAGGGTTAGGGTAAGCGTAGAGTTAGGGTTAGGGTTAGGGTTAGAGTTAATGTTAGTGGTAGGTTAAGGGTTAGGGTTAGGGTTAGGGTTTGGGTAAGGGTTAGGGTTGGGGGTTAGTGTTACTGTTAGGGTTAGGGTAAGGGTTAGGGTTAGGTTTAGGGTTAGGGTAAGGGTTATGGTTAGTGTTAGAGTTAGTGTTAGGGTTAAGGTTAGGGTTAGCGTAAGGGTTAGGGTTAGGGTAAGGTTAAGGTTTAGGGTTAAGGTTAGGGTTAGGGTTAGGCTTAGGGTTAGGTTAAGGGTAAGGGTTAGGGTTAGGTTTAGGGTTAGGGTAAGGGTAAGGATAAGGGTTAGGTTTAGGGTTAGGGTTAAGTTTAGTGTTAGGGTTAGGGTTAGGGTTAGGAAAAGGATAAGGGTTAGGGTTAAGGTTAGGTTTAGGATTAGGGTTAGGGTTTAGGTTAGGGTTAGGGTTAGGGTAAGGGTAAGGATTAGGGTTAGGTTTAGGGTTAGGTTTAGGGTTTGGGTTAGGGTTAGAGTTAATGTTAGTGTTAGGTTAAGGGTTAGGGTTAGGGTTAGGGTTAGGGTAAGGGTTAGGGTTGGGGGTTAGTGTTAGGGTTAGGGTTAGGGTAAGGTTTAGGGTTAGGTTTAGGCTTAGGGTAAGGGTTATGGTTAGGGTTAGGGTTAGGGTTAAGTTTAGGGTTAGGGTTAGGCTCAGGGTTAGGTTAAGGGTAAGGGTTAGGGTTAGGTTTAGGGTTAGGGTTAGGGTAAGGTTAAGGGTTAGTTTTAGGGTTAGGGTTAGGTTTAGGGTTAGGGGTAGGGTTAGGTAAAGGATAAGTGTTAGGGTTAAGGTTAGGTTTACGATTAGGGTTAGGGTTAAAGTTAGGGTTAGGGTTACGGTAAGGGTAAGGGTTAGGGTTAGGTTTAGGGTTAAGGTTAGGGTAAAGGTGAGCGATAGGGTTAGGGTTAGGGTTAGGTTTAGGGTTAGGGTTAGGGTTAGGGTAAGGGTAGGATTAAGGGTTAGGGTTAGGGTTAAGTTTAGAGTTAGAGTTAGGTTTAGGGTTAGGATTAGGGTTAGAGTTAGGGTAAGGGTAAGGTTTAGGGTTCGCGTTAGTGTAAGTTTTAGTTGTGGGGTTAAGGTTAGGGTTAGGGTTAGGGTTAGGTTTAGGTTAAGGTTTAGGGGTTAGGGTTAGGGTTAGGGTAATGGTTAGGGTTAGGGTTAGGTTAAGGGTAAGTGTTAGGGTTAGGGTTAGGGTTAGTGTTTGGGTAAGGGTACGTGTTAGGGTTAGGGTTAGGTTTAGGGTTAGGGTTAGGGTTAGGGTTAGGGTTAGGGTAAGGCTTAGGGGTTAGGTTTAGGGTTAGGGAAAGGGTTAGCGTTAGGGTTAGGGTTAGGTTAAGGGTAAGTGTTAAGCTTAGGTTTAGGTTTATGGTTAGTTTTAGGTTTAGGGTAAGTGTAAGGGTTAGGGTTAGGGTTAGGGTTGGGGTTAGGGTAAGGGTAAGTGTTAGGGTTAGGGTTAGTTTTAGGATAAGAGTAAGGGTTAGGTCAGAGATAGGTTTAGGGGTTAGGGTTAGGGTTATAGTTAGCGTTAGGGGTTAGGGTTAGACTTAGGGTAAGGGTTAGCATTAGCGGTTAGGGTTAGGAAAAGGATAAGGGTTAGGGTTAAGGTTAGGGTTAGGGTTAGGGTTAAGGTGAGGGCTATGGTTAGGGTAAGGGTAAGGGTTAGTGTTAGGTTATGGGTTAGGTATAAATTAAGGGTAAGTGTTAGGGTTAGGGTTAGGGTTGGGTAAGGTTAAGGGTAAGGGTTAGTTTTAAGGTTAGGGTTAGGGTTAGGTTTAGAGTTAGGGTTAGGGTTAGGGTAAGGGTTAGGTTTAGAGTTAGGGGTAGGTTTAGGATAAGGGTAAGGGTTAGGGTTAGGGTTAGGGTTAGGGTAAGAGTAGAGTTAGGGTTACGGTTAGGGTTAGAGTTAATGTTAGTGTTAGGTTAAGGGTTAGGGTTAGGGTTAGGGTTTGGGTAAGGGTTAGGTTTGGGGGTTAGTGTTACGGTTAGGGATAGGGTAAGGGTTAGGGTTAGGTTTAGGGTTCGGGTAAGGGTTATGGTTAGTGTTACTTAGTGTTAGGGTTAAGGTTAGGGTTAGCGTTAAGTTTAGGGTTAGGGTAAGGTTAAGGGTTAGGGTTAAGGTTAGGGTTATGGTTAGGCTTAGGGTTAGGGTAAGAGTAAGGGTTAGGGTTAGGTTTAGGGTTAGGTAAGGGTAAGGGTTAGGTTTAGGGTTAGGGTTAAGTTTAGTGTTAGGGTTAGGGTTAGGGTTAGGAAAAGGATAAGGGTTAGGGTTAAAGGTTAGGTTTAGGATTAGGGTTAGGGTTAAGGTTAGGGTTAGGGTTAGGGTAAGGGTAAGGATTAGGGTTAGGTTTAGGGTTAGGTTTAGGGTTTGGGTTAGGGTTAGATTTAATGTTAGTGTTAGGTTAAGGGTTAGGGTTAGGGTTAGGATAAGGGTTAGGGTTGGGGGTTAGTGTTAGGGTTAGGGTTAGGGTAAGGTTTAGGGTTAGTTTTAGGCTTAGGGTAAGGGTTATGGTTATGGTTAGGGTTAGGGTTAGGGTTAAGTTTAGGGTTAGCGTTAGGGTTAGGGTTACTGTAACGGTAAGGGTTGGGGTTAAGTTGAGAGTTAGGGTTAGGCTCAGGGTTAGGTTAAGGGTAAGGGTTAGGGTTAGGTATAGGGTTAGGGTTAGGGTAAGGTTAAGGGTTAGTTTTAGGGTTAGGGTTAGGTTTAGGGTTAGGGTTAGGGTTAGGGAAAGGATAAGCGTTAGGGTTAAGGTTAGGTTTAGGTTTAGGGTTAGTGTTAACGTTAGGGTTAGGGTTACGGTAAGGGTAAGGGTTAGGGTTAGGTTTAGGGTAAGATTAGGGTAAGGGTGAGGGATAGGGTTAGGGTTAGGGTTAGGTTTAGGGTTAGGGTTAGGGTTAGGGTAAGGGTAAGAGTAAGGGTTAGGGTTAGGGTTAAGTTTAGATTTAGGGTTAGGTTTAGGGTTAGGATTAGGGTTAGGGTTAGGGTAAGGGTAAGGTTTAGGGTTCGGGTTAGGGTAAGTTTTAGTGTTAGGGTTAAGGTTAGGGTTAGGGTTGGTGTTAGGGTTAGGGTTAGGGTAATGGTTAGGGTTAGGGTTAGGGTTAGGTTAAGGGTAAGTGTTAGGTTTAGGGTTACGGTTAGTGTTTGGGTAAGGGTACGTGTTAGGGTTAGGGTTAGGTTTAGGGTTAGGGTAAGGCTTAGGGGTTAGGGTTAGGGTTAGGGAAAGGGTTAGCGTTAGGGTTAGGGTTAGGTTAAGGGTAAGTGTTAGGGTTAGGTTTAGGTTTAGGGTAAGATTAAGTGTAAACGTTAGGTTTAGGGTTAGGGTTAGGGTTAGGGTTAGGGTAAGGGTAAGGATTAGGTTTAGAGTTAGGGGTAGGGTTAGGGTAAGGGTAAGGGTTAGGGTTTGGATTAGGGTTAGGGTTAGGGTAAGAGTTTGGGTTAGGTTTAAGGTTAGGTTTATTGTAAGGTTAAGGGTTAGGGTTAGGGTTAGGGTTTGGGTTACGGTTAGGGTTAGGGTTAGGGTATGGGTAAGGGTTAGGTTAGGGTTAGGGTTAGGGTTAGGGTAAGGGTTAGGGTTAGGGTTAGGGTTAGGGTTAGGGTAAGGGTAAGGGTTAGGGTTAGGGTTAGGTTTAGATTTAGGGGTAGGGTTAGGGTAAGGGTAAAGGTTAGGGTTAGGGTTAGTGGTAGGGTAAGCGTTACAGTTAGGGTTAGGGTTAGGTTTAGAGTTAATGTTAGTGTTAGGTTAAGGGTTAGGGTTAGGGTTAGGGTTAGGGTTAGAGTAAGGGTTAGGGTTAGGGGTTAGTGTTAAGGTTAGGATTAGAGTAAGGGTAAGCGTAAAAGTTAATGTTAGTGTTAGGTTAAGGGTTAGGGTTAGGGTTAGGATTAGGGTTATTGTAAGGGTAAGTGTTAGGGGTTAGTGTTAGGGTTAGGTTTAGGGTAAGGTTTAGGGTTAGGGTTAGGGTTAGCTTAAGGGTAAGTGTTAGGGTTAGGGTCAGGGTTTGTGTTAGGATAAGGGTAAGTGTTGGGGTTAGGTTAGGTTTAGGGTTAGGGTTAGGGTTAGGGTTAGGGTAAGGGTCAGGGTTAGGTTTAGGGTTAGGATTAAGTTTAGGGTTAGGGTTAGGGTTAGGGAAATGATAAGGGTTAGGTTTAAGGTTAGGTTTAGGATTAGGGTTAGGGTTAAGGTTAGTGTTAGGGTTAGGGTAAGGGTATGTATTAGGGTTAGGTTTGGGGTTAGTTTTAGGGTAAGGGTAATGGATAGGGTTAGTGTTAGGGTTAGGTTTAGGGTTAGGGTTAGGGTTAGGGTTAGGGTAAGGGTAAGGGTTAGGGTTAAGGTTAGGATTAGGTTTAGTTTTAGGGTTAGGATTAGGGTTAGGGTTAGGTAAGGGTAAGGGTTTGGGTTCGGGTTAGGGTAAGGTTTAGTGTTGGGGTTAAGGTTAGGGTTAGGGTAAGGGTTAGAGTTTGGGTTAGGGTTAGGTTTAGCGTTAGGTTTAGGGTTACGGTTAGGGTTAGGGTTAGGGTAAGGGTATGTGTTAAGGTTAGGGTTAGGGTTAGGGTTAGGTTTAGCATTAGGGTAAGGGTAAGGGTTAGGGTAAGGGTTAGTGTTAAGGTAAGGGTAAGGGTTAGGGCTAGGGTTAAGGTAAAGTTTAGGGTTAGGGTTAGGGTAAGGTTAAGGGTTAGGGTTAGCGTTAGTGTTATGGTAAGGGTAAGGGTTAGGGTTAGGGTTAGGGTTACGTTTAGGTTAAAGGTTAGGGGTTAGGGTTGGTGTTAGGTAATGGTTAGGGTTAGGGTTAGGGTTAGGTTAAGAGTAAGTGTTAGGGTTAGGTTAATTGTAATTGTTAGGGTTAGGGTTAGTTTTAGGGTTAGGGTAAGGGTAAGGATTAGGGTTAGTGTTAGGGTTAGGGTAAGTGTAAGGGTTAGGGTTAGGATTAGGGTTAGGGTAAGGGTAAGGGTTAGGGTAAGGATTAGTGTTAGGTTCAGGGTTAGGTTTAGGGTTAGGGTTAGAGTTAGGGTTAGTTTTAAGGTTAAGGTTAGGGTTAGGTTTAGAGTTAGGGTTAGGGTTAGTGTTAGGTTTAGGGTTAGGGTTAGGGTAAGGGTTAGGTTTAGAGTTATCGGTAGGGTTAGGTTCAGATTTAGATTTAGGGGTAGGGTTAGGGTTAGGGTTAGCGTTAGGGTTAGGGTTTGGGTTAGTGTTAGGGAAAGGGTAAGGGTTAGTGTTAGGGTTAGGGTTACGTTTAGGTTAAAGGTTAGGGGTTATGGTTAGTGTTAGGTAATGGTTAGGGTTAGGGTTAGGGTTAGGTTAAGCGTAAGTGTTAGGTTTAGGTTAAGAGTAATTGTTAGGGTTAGGGTTAGTGTTAGGGTTAGAGTAAGGGTAAGGATTAGGGTTAGTGTTAGGCTTAGGGTAATGGTAAGGATTAGGGTTAGGGTTAGGGTTAGTGTTAGGGTTAGGGTTAGGTTTAGGGTTAGGGTAAGGTTTATGGTTAGGGTTAGGGTTAGGGTTAGGTTTAGGGTAAGGTTAATTGTTAGTGTTAGGTTTAGGGTTAGGGTTAGGGTAAGGGTTAGGGTTAGGGTTAGGTTTAGGGTTGGGGTTAAGGTTAGGGTTAGGGTTAGGGTAATGGTAAGAGTTAGGGTTAGGGTTAGGGTTAGGGTTAGGGTTAGTGTTAGGGTAAGGTTTAGGGTTAGGTTTAGGGTTAGGGGTTACGGTTAGAGTTAGGTTTAGGGTTAGGGTTAGGGTAAGGGTAAGGCGTAGGGTTGGGGATAGGGTTAGGGTTAGGGATAGGTTTAGGGTTAGGGTTAGGGTAAGGGTAAGGGTTAGGGTTAGGGTCAGGGTTAGGGTTAAAATTAGGGTTAGGGTTAGGGTAAGGGTAAGGGTTAGGGATAGGTTTAGGTTTAGGGTAAGGGTAGGGGTTAGGTTAGGTTTAGGGTTAGGTTTAGGGTAAGGGTAAGGGTTAGGGTTAGGGGAAGGGTTAGGGTAAGGGTAAGGGTTAGGTTAGGGTGAGGTTTAGGGTTAGGGTAAGGGTTAGGGTTAGCGTTAGGGATATGGTAAGGGTAAGGGTTAGGGTTGGGTTTAGGGTTAGGGTAAGAGTAAGGGTTAGGGTTAAGGTTAGGGTTAGGGAAAAGTTAAGGGTTAGAGTTAAGGTTAGGTTTAGGATTAGGGTTAGGGTTAAGGTTAATGTTAGGGTTAGGGTTAGGGTTATGGTTAGGGTTAGGGTAAGGGTGAGGGATAGGGTTAGAGTTAGTGTTAGGCTTAGGGTTAGGGTTAGGGTTAGGGTTAGAGTTAATGTTAGTGTTAGGTTAAGG
>JANJXV010000463.1:445000-467500 GCA_024803745.1 Megascapheus bottae
GGTTAGGGTTAGGTTTAGAGTTAGGGTTAGGGTTAAGTTTAGGGTTAGCGTTAGGGTTAGGGTTATTGTAACGGTAAGGGTTAGGGTTAAGGTTAGGGTTAGGGTTAGGCTTAGGGTTAGGGTAAGGGTAAGGGTTAGGGTTAAGTTTAGGGTTAGGGTTAGGGTAAGGGTAAGTGTTAGGTTTAGGGTTAGTGTTAGATTTAGGGTTAAGGTTAGGGTTAGGGTTAGGGAAAGGATAGGGGTTAGGGTTAAGTTTAGGTTTAGGATTAGGGTGAGGGTTAAGGTTAGGGTTAGGGTTAGGGTAAGGGCAAGGGTAAGGGTTAGGGTTAAGGTTAGAGTTAGGTTTGGTTTAGGGCTAGGATTAGGTTTAGGGTTAGGGTAAGGGTAAGGGTTAGGGTTCGGGTTAGGGTTAGGGTAAGGGTTAGGGTTAGGTTTAGGGTTAGGGTTAGGGTAAGGGTAAGGGTTAGGGTTAGGGTTAGGGTTAGGGAAAGAATAAGGGTTAGGTTAAGGTTAGGTTTTGGATTAGGGTTAGGGTTAAGGTTAGGGTTAGGGTTAGTGTAAGGGTAAGGCTTCGGGTTAGGTTTAGGGTTAGGGTTAGGGTAAGGGTGAGGGATAGGGTTAGGGTTAGGGTTAGGTTTAGGGTTAGGGTTAGGGTTAGGGTTAGGGTTAGAGTTAATGTTAGTGTTAGGTTAAGGGTTAGGGTTAGGTTTAAGGTTAGGGAAGTGTTACGGTTGGGGGTTAGTGTTAGGGTTAGGGTTATGGTAAGGGTTAGGGTTAGATTTAGGCTTAGGGTAAGTGTTATGGTTAGGGTTAGGGTTAGGGTTAGGGTTAGGGATAAGTTTAGGGTTAGCATTATGGGTAGGGTTATTGTAACGTTAAGGGTTAGGTTTAAGGTTAGGGTTAGGGTTAGGCTTAGGGTTATGGTAAGGGTAAGGGTTAGGGTTAGGTTTAGGGTTAGGGTTAGGATAAGGTTAAGGGTTAGTTTCATGGTTAGGGTTAGATTTAGGGTTAGGGTTAGGGTTAGGGAAAAGATAAGGGTTAGGGTTAAGGTTAGGTTTAGGATTAGGGTTAGGGTTAAGGTTAGGGTTAGGGTTAGGGTAAGGGTAAGGGTTAGGGTCAGGTTTAGGGTTAAGGTTAGGGTAAGGGTGAGGGATAGGTTTAGGGTTAGTGTTAGGTTTAGGGTTAGGGTTAGGGTTAGGGTAAGGGTAAGAGTAAGGGTTAGGGTTAAGGTTAGAGTTAGGGTTATTTTTAGGGTTAGGATTAGGGTTAGGGTTAGGGTAAGAGTAAGGTTTAGGGTTCGGGTTAGGGTACGGTTTAGTGTTGAGGTTATGGTTAGGGTTAGGGTTAGGGTTAGGTTTAGGTTAAGGGTTAGGGGTGAGGGTTAGGTTTAGGGTAATGGTTAGGTTTAGGATTAGGGTTAGGTTAAGGGTACGTGTTAGGGTTAGAGTTAGGTTTAGGTTTAGGGTTAGGGTTAGGGTTAGGGTAAGTCTTAGGGGTTATTGTTAGGTTTAGGGTTAGTTTAAGGGTAAGTGTTAGGGTTAGGTTTAGGGTTAGGGTAAGTGTAAGTGTAAGGGTTAGGTTTAGAGTTAGGGTTAGGGTTAGGGTTAGGGTAAGGGTAAGGATTAGGTTTAGAGTTAGGGGTAGGGTTAGGGTAATGGTAAGGGTTAGGGTTTGGGTTAGGGTTAGGGTTAGGGTTAGGGTAAGAGTTAGGGTTAGCTTTAGTGTAAGGTTAAGGTTTAGGGTTAGGGTTAGGGTTAGGGTTACGGTTAGGGTTAGGGTGTGGGTGTGGGTGAGGGTTAGGTTACGGTTAGGGTTAGGGTTAGGGTAAGGGTTAGGGTTAGGGTTACGGTTAGGGTAAGGGTAAGGATTAGGTTTAGAGTTAGGGGTAGGGTTAGGGTAATGGTAAGGGTTAGGGTTTGGGTTAGGGTTAGGGTTAGGGTTAGGGTAAGAGTTAGGGTTAGCTTTAGTGTAAGGTTAAGGTTTAGGGTTAGGGTTAGGGTTAGGGTTACGGTTAGGGTTAGGGTGTGGGTGTGGGTGAGGGTTAGGTTACGGTTAGGGTTAGGGTTAGGGTAAGGGTTAGGGTTAGGGTTACGGTTAGGGTAAGGGTAAGGGTTAGGGTTAGGTTTAGGTTTAGATTTAGGGGTAGGGTTAGGGTAAAGGTAAGGGTTAGGGTTAGGGTTAGTGTTAGGGTAAGCGTTAGAGTTAGGGTTAGGGTTAGGGTTAGAGCTAATGTTAGTGTTAGGTTAAGGGTTAGGGTTAGGGTTAGGGTTAGAGTAAGGGTTAGGGTTAGGGGTTAGTGTTAGGGTTAGGGTTAGGGTAAGGGTAAGCGTTAGAGTTAGGGTTAGGGTTAGGGTTAGAGTTAATGTTAGTGTTAGGTTAAGGGTTAGGGTTAGGGTTAAGATTGGGGTTATTGTAAGGGTAAGGGTTAGGTGTAAGTGTTAGGGTTAGGTTTAGTGTAAGGTTTAGGGTTAGGGTTAGGTTTAGGTTAAGGGTAAGTGTTAGGGTTCGGGTTAGGGTTAGTGTTAGGATAAGGGTAAGTATTAGGGTTAGGTTAGGGTTAGGGTTAGGGTTAGGGTAAGGGTTAGTGGTTAGTTTTAGGGTTAGGGTAAGAGTTAGCGTTAGGGTTAGGGTTAGGTTAAGGGTAAGTGTTAGGATTAGGGTTAGGGTTAGGGTAAGGGTAAGTGTTAGGTTTATGGTTAGGGTTAGGTTAGGGTTAGGGTAAGGTTAAGTTTAGGGTTAGCGTTAGGGCAAGGGTAAGGGTTAGGGTTAGGGTTAGGGTTAGCGTAAGGGTTAGGGTTAGGGGTTAGGTTTAGGTTTAGGGTAAGGGTTATGGTTATTGTTAGGGTTAGGGTTAGGGTAAGTTTTAGGGTTAGGTTTAGGTTTAGGGAAAGGTTTATGGTTAGGGTTAGGTTTAGGGTTAGGGTTAGGGTAAGGTTAAGTGTTAGGGTTAGGGTTAGGTTTAGGCTAAGGGTAAGGATTACGGTTAGGGTTAGGTATAGGGTTAGGGTTAGGGTTAGGGTAAGGGTTAGGGTTAGGATTAGGGTTAGGGATAGGGTAAGGGTAAGGGTTAGGTTTAGGGTTAGGGTAAGGTTTAATGTTGGGGTTAAGGTTTAGGGTTAGGGTTAGGTTTAGCATTAGGGTAGGGTAAGGGTTAGGGTAAGGGTTAGGGTTAAGGTAAGGGTAAGGGTTAGGGTTAGGTTTAGGGTAAGGTTTAAGGTTAGGTTTAGGGTAAGGATGAGGTTTAGGGTTAGGTGTAGGGTTAGAGTAAGTGTAAGGGTTAGGGTAAGGGTTAGGTTTAGGGTTAGGTTTAGTTTTAGGGTAAGGGTAAGGGTTAGGGTTATGGTTAGGGTTGGGGTTAGGGTAAAGGTAAGTGTTAGGGTTAGGGTTAGTTTTAGGATAAGAGTAAGGGTTAGGTCAGAGATAGGGTTAGGGTTTAGGATTAGGGTTATGGTTAGCGTTAGGGGTTACGGTTAGGGTTAGGGTTAGTGTAAGGGTTAGCATTAGGGGTTAGGGTTAGGAAAAGTATCGGGTTAGGGTTAAGGTTAGGTTTAGGGTTAGGGTTAGGGTTAAGGTGAGGGTTAGGGTTTGGGTAAGGGTAAGGGTTAGGTTTAGGTTATGGGTTAGGTTTAGGTTAATGGTAAAGGTTAGGGTTAGGGTTAGGTTTAGGGTTAGGGTAAGGGTAAGGGTTAGTTTTAAGGTTAGGATTAGGGTTAGGTTTAGAGTTAGGGTTAGGGTTAGGTTTAGGGTTAGGGTTAGGGTAAGGGTTCGGTTTAGAGTTAGGGTAGGGTTAGGGTAAGTGTAAGGGTTAGGGTTAGGGTTAGGGTTAAGGTAAGCGTTAGAGTTAGGGTTAGGGTTAGGGTTAGAGTTAATGTTAGTGTTAGGTTAAGAGTTAGGGATAGGGTTAGGGTTAGGGTAAGGGTTAGGTTTAGGTTTAGGGTTAGCGTAAGGGTTATGTTTAGTGTTAGGGTTAGGGTTAGGGTTAAGCTTATGGTTAGCGTTAGGATTAGGGTTAGGGTAAGGGTAAGGGTTAGGGTTAAGTTTAGGGTTAGGGTTAGGCTTAGGGTTAGGGTTAGGTTTAGGGTTAGGGTAATGGAAAGTGTTCGTTTAGGGTAAGGGTTAGATTTAGGGTTAGGGTTAGGGTTAGGTTTAGGGTGAGGGTAAGGGATAGGGTTAGTGTTAGGGTTAGGTTTAGGGTTAGGGTTAGGGTTATAGTTAGGGTAATGGTAAGGGTTAGGGTTAAGGTTAGAGTTAGGTTTAGGTTTAGGGTTAGGGTTAGGGTTAGGGTAAGGGTAAGGTTTAGGGTTAGGGTTAGGGTTAGGGTTAGTGTTGGGGATAAGGTTAGGGTTAGGGTAAGGGTTAGATTTTGGGTTAGGGTTAGGTTTAGCGTTAGATTTAGGGTTACGGTTAGGGTTAGGTTTAGGGTAAGGGTATGTGTTAAGGTTAGGGTTAGGGTTAGGGTTAGGTTTAGCATTAAGCTAAGGGTAAGGGTTAGGGTAAGGTTTAGTGTTAAGGTAAAGGTAAGGGTAGGGTTCTGGTTAGGTAAAGGTTAGGGTTAAGGTTAGTGTTAGGGTAAAGGTTAGGGTTAGGTTTTGGGTAAGGTTTAGGGTTAGGGTTAGGGTTAGGTTTACGGTTGGGGTTAAGGTTAGGGTTAGGGTAAGGGTAAGGGTTAGGTTAGGGTTAGAGTTAGTGTTAGGGTAAGGGTTAGGGTTAGGGTTAGGGTAAGGGTAAGGGTTAGGGTTAGGTTTAGGGTTAGGGTTAGGTTAAGGGTAAGTATTAGGGTTAGGGTTAGGGTTAGGGTTAGGTTAGGGTAAGGTTTAGGGTTAGGTTTAGGGTTAGGGTTAGGGTAAGGTTAAGGGTTAGGGTTAGGGTTAGGGTTAGGGTTACGGTTAGGGTTAGGGTTAGGGTAAGGGTAAGGGTTAGGTTAGGGTTAGGGTTAGAGTCAGGGTAAGGGTTAGGCTTAGGGTTGGGGTTAGGGTAAGGGTAAGGTTTAGGGTTAGGTTTAGGGTTAGGGTAAGGGTAAGGGTAACGGTTAGGGTTAGGTTTAGGGTTAGGGTAAGGTTAAGTGTTAGTGTTAGTGCTAGGGTTAGGGTTAGGGTTAGGGTAAGGGTTACTGTTAGGGTTAGGGTTAGGTTTAGGGTTGGGGTTAAGGTTAGGGTTAGGGTTAGGGTAAGGGTAAGGGTTAGGTTTAGGGTTAGGTTTAGGGTTAGGGTTAGGGTTAGGGTTAGGGTAGGGGAGAGGGTTAGGGTTAGGTTTAGGGTTAGGGGTTACGGTTAAAGTTAGGTTTAGGGTTAGGGTTAGGGTAAGGGTATGGGATAAGGTTAGGGATAGGGTTAGGGTTAGGGTTAGGTTTAGGGTTAGGGTGAGCGTAAGGTTAAGGTTTAGGGTTAGAGTTAGGGTTAGAGTTAAGGTTAGGGTTAGGGGTTACTCTTAGGGTTAGCGTTAGGGTAAGGTTTAGGGTTAGGTTTATGGTTAGGGTAAGGGTTATGGTTATGGTTAATGTTACGGTTAGGGTTAAGTTTAGGGTTAGTGTTAGGGTTAGGTTTAGGGTAAGGGTAAGTGTTAGGGTTAAGGTTAGGGTAAGGGTTAGGGTTAGGGTTAGGGTAAGGGTAAGGGTTAGGGTTAGGTTTAGGGTTAGGTTTAGGGTAAATGTAAGGGTTAGGTTTAGGGTTAGGGTTAGGTTTAGGGTTAGGGTTAGGTTTTGGGTTAGGTTTAGGGTAAGGGTAAGGGTTAGGTTTAGAGATAGGGGTAGGGTTAGGGTAAGGGTGAGGGTTAGGGTTAGCGTTAGGGTTAGGGTAAGCGTTAGAGTTAGGGTTAGTTTAGGGTTAGAGTTAATGTTAGTGTTAGGTTAAGGGTTAGGGTTAGGGTTAGGGTTAGGGTTAGGATTAGGGTTAGGGTATTGGTTAGGGTTAGGGTTAGTGTTAGGGTTAGCGTTAGGGTAAGGTTTAGGTTTAGTTTTAGGTTTTGGGTAAGGGATATGATTATGGTTAGTGTTAGGTTTAGGGTTAAGGTTAGGTTTAGGGTTCGGGTAAGGGTAAGGGTTAGGGTTAGGGTTAGGGTTAGGACAAGAGTAAGAGTTAGTTCATAATTAGGGTTAGGGGTTAGGTTTAGGGTTAGGGTTAGGGTTAGTGTAAGGGTAAGGGTTAGGGTTAGGCTTAGGGTTAGGGTTAGGGTAAAGGTAAGGGTTAGGTTTAGGGTTAGTGTTAGGTTTAGGGTTAGGGTTCAGGTTAGGGTTAGGGAAAGAATAAGGGTTAGGGTTAAGGTTAGGTTTAGGTTTAGGGTTAGAGTTAAGTTTAGGGTTAGGGTTAGGGTAAGGGTAAGGGTTAGGGTTAGGTTTAGGGTTAGGTTAAGGGTAAAGGTAAGGGTTAGGATTAGAGTTAGGGTTAGGTTTAGGGTTAGGGTTAGGGTAATTGTAAGGGTTAGGGTTAAGATTAGGTTTAGGGTTAGGTTTAGGGTTATGGTTAGGGTTAGAGTGTGGGTTTAGGGTAAGGGTTAGGGTTATTAATAGGGTTAGGGTTAGGGTAAGGGTAAGGTTAGGGTTAGGGTAAGGGTTAGGGTAAGGTTTATTGTTGGGGTTAAGGTTAGGGTTAGGTTAAGGGTTAGAGTTTGGGTTTGGGTTAGGTTTAGGGTTAGGTTTAGGGTTACGGTTAGGGTTAAGGTTGGGGTTAGGATTAGGGTTAGGGTTATGGGTAGGTTTAGGGTTAGGTTTAGAATAATAGTAAGGGTTAGGTCAGAGTTTGCGGCACCCGGCACTCCTGACCAGCAGGGATGAACGGACACCACCCAAGGATCCTTCTCATATCACGCTTTATTGAAGAGCAACTTGATTGAAGGGAGAGCTGAAGCAGAGGGGCCCGAAGCAGGGAAATGCAGCTGCTTATATACAATCAAGGAACACAGGGCTTTTGCCATTGGCTGCTCTGTTGCCAGGGCCATTTTAAATCTCGGGATTGGTCAGGCCTCTGACGTCATACGCGCAGACTCAGTGGAACGAGCAAAGGCTCCGCACTCACATACCAAATAAGGAGAACTAAGAAGTTGTTTACAAGGAGCGAGGCAGGGAACAGGTGCCATCTTGTAATGGCGGCCTCTCCGCCTCCCCACATCTCCCCCTTTTTGTTTTAACGCAGCAGGCCAACATACCTGTTGTGAAGACAGTAGAGGTGCTGTCCTCCAAAGTAAAACTTGAGGTCCTACTCTAGAGGAGTGACCCAGGCGATCAACTCTGGATCCCTCCCCTTCAGGTCCTCTTTTCCCTTTGTGGAGCTGGCCTGGGTGGCAGACCCATATGCTGACACACATGCTCTCCCTGACCTGTTAGGGTCAGGAGTGGTACTTTGTCCATCATTTCACAACTCTTGGCTGCCTATACTCCTATTCCTCATGCAATAGACTAAGGTCTTGAGGATGCAAAGGCAGTACAGGGCAGTTTTAGTTGGCCTTTTTAAAGCTGCAAGCCAAATTTTGGGGGAGTGTCCCTGCTCCAAGGCAGTGAGTGCATGAACAAGCATTGCTCTCTCTCTCTTGTTGCGAGACCTCATTCGGCAGAGCAACCAAAGGCTAAAGACACAAAACCCAAAACAAACTGCAACAAACATTCACAGGAACTGGAACAAATGTAGGCAACGGCTCCAGCATTGACTCAATTTACACTCTATGGCAGAACAATTTAAAATACTATCATTACTTGAAGCTTTAAAGAGTAAAAACATAAACAGGAAGGTCCGCCTCTGGAACAAGTGCAGAAAACCCCACAACCCTTCCCTTGCCAGAACTATACATTAATCAGAGCGACCCAATTTTTGAGAAACCAGCCTAGCACAGAAGGACAGATTTTTTGACAGGGTAAGGCATAGGGAACCTTGCAGTCCTAGGGAAGTTGCAAGGAAGAATTGGTGGCACAAAGGGGAAAACGGAAGAAGCATTAGTCACAGGCATTGGTAATGGAAAGGTCTTCATCACTGCCCACATCGTCTTTTCCTTGTTGCTTTTTCCCTTCTGTCTCTTCATCCAAAGTCGTGTCAGCAGAAGAATTATTAACAGGGTTATTCCCAGGATTTTGTTTCGCATCATCCTCTTTAGGTGTTTGATTTTCCTCCAATATCCTTACGAGGCGCTGCGGCACCCAATGGGGGGGATTCCTGTCCCTGTGGAAAAACACAAACAGCTCCCCTGGATCTCTGAATTACAGGATCCGGTCCATACCATTTATTATCGATAACATTTTTCCACATTACTTTTTGTGTGGGTGGTATTGCCATTTTGCCAGCATGCCGATCAGCAGCTGATTGTCCATTGTCATCCACTGTTACATAATTTAAGGTAAACAGTGCAATGGCCAGCCTTTCTCTGGGGGAGGCATCTCGGCCTGTTTTTGACCCATCTGTAAATATAATTAGGGCATTACTCAGAGGCAGTTTTTCCGTAACTTTGGGGAAATACACCCAATCTTCACGCACAAAATTCAGCAGTGGATGTTTGGGATAATGATTGTCAATTATATTTGGAAAGGAGCACACCAAAACTGCCCAGCAGTCAACAGAGGCAGCCAATATTTGTACTTGTTGCCGGGTATAAGGAATAATTAATTTGTCAGGAAATTTTGCAAAGTGAGTCAAACACGCCTTGCAACCTGTAAGAGCTAACAAAGCAACTAATTCTGGAAAATACTGAATAGTTTTTAAGCCATAAGAATTTCCATGCAACCATAACAATGGGCCTTCTTGCCATAATACTCCTGTAGGATAATTCTTTGTTTTAAATATACACAGTAAGATTGGCTCTGATGGATTTACACGCAAAAGTTCTGCATTTTCTATGGCCTGTTCAAGACGCTGAATGGAACTCTTAGCCTGAACAGTCAATTTTCTAAGTGAGGTAACATCGGGGTCTCCCTCCAATAAGGAAAAGAGGGGCAACAATGCAGAGCGAGGGACATTAAGAAAATTTCGGACCCAATTTACGTCCCCCATTAATTTTTGAAAATCATGAAGGGTATGCAAATGATTTGTTTTCAAGACGACCTTTTGGGGTGTCACAGCTATGGGAGAAATTATGGAACCTAAAAACTGAACCTTTTCTGAAAATTGCACCTTTTCTGGTGCCAAGTTTAAGCCTGCCTTTGCAAGGAGTTTAGATAATTTACTAAATACTTGAAAAAGGATATTCTGCTCAGGGGCAGCTATTAGAATATCATCCATATAGTGAATAATTCTAACAATGGGAAATTGCTGTCTCACAGGGAAAAGAACTGTGTCAACATATAGTTGGCATATTGTAGGGCTATTAGCCATTCCTTGTGGAAGAACCCTCCACTGAAATCGCGCATCAGGTTGTTCATGATTAACAGAAGGCAGGGTAAAAGCAAAACATTCTCTATCCCTGGGATGCAAAGGAATAGAAAAGAAACAGTCCTTAATATCAATAGATATAATGGGCCACTTTTGGGGCAAAGCAGAAAGCAGTGGGAGGCCACATTGGACTGACCCTAATATTTGCATTTGAGCATTAATGGCTCTGAGATAATGTAATAATCTCCACTTGCCTGAGGCCTTTTTAATAACAAAAATAGGGGTATTCCATGGAGAAACAGAAGGCTCCACATGTCCCAACCTTAGTTGTTCCTGTACCAATTGAGTTATAGCCTACAGTTTTTCTTGGGACAGGGGCCACTGAGGCACCCACACCGCTTTATTTGTTAACCAGGGTATGGGTGTTGGACTGGCGGAGGCTAAATTTTCAGTGACCCCCAAGAAAAACCCAAGCCTTGCTTGTCTTTATTGGCAACTGGCTCCACAGGGGCATGCCGGCCCTGTAAATATTTTCCTAACCCACCAGTAGGGACAAAGCCCTGATTTTTCATTATAGTTTGTGCCGTTGAAGAATAATCAGTAGTTAGAATTAAACCCATTTGCTCTTGGATATCCCGGCCCCACAAATTAACTGGGACCCGGAGGACAAACGGCTGAAATTTTCCTTTTTGACCTTCCTCTGTGGACCAGGTCAACTGTTTTGCGCTGACCCGAGGATTATCTGCATAACCTAAACCATGCAGGGTTTGTGAAGAAAATTGTAGGGGCCATGTCTTTGGCCATTGAGTTATTTGGATGATACTCCGGTCCGCTCCCGTGTCCACCAGACCATTAAAGGTCCTTCCTTCAATTGTTAATGTTAACATGGGACGGTTATTTAAGGCCATGGACAAGCAGACAAGGTCTGCTCCTGAGGTACTTAAACTTCTTTCCTTTTCTTGCACCAGGGAAATTTGATGATGGGAAGGCAGTAAAATTAATTGAGCAACTCGATCTCCAGGAGCCACTGAAATGACCCCTCGAGAGACTGAACAGAGGACTTGGATGGCTCCCCTGTAATTAGGGTCAACAACTCCAGGGAACACTACAAGGCCTTTCATAGTATTGGAAGCGCGTCCCAACACTATTCCCACCATATTTTCAGGGAGGGGGCCCATTAGGTCAGTAGTTATGAGTTGAACCCCCATGTCCTCAGTTATGACCACTCCGGCGGTGGCACGGAGGTCCAGCCCTGCAGATCCTGCGGTTGCTCTGCGGGAACAAATGGCTGTTGGAGATGAGGTGAGGGCCTCTGATAAGTTTCCTGGCACCGAATCCCCTGATTTTGCTTGCCCTGGGGCAATGGGCCCCTCTGCCCGTTTTTTGGCTCCAAGGCCTGAGGTTGTGGGATAGGCTGTCCATTCACATCTTTAACTGATCTGCACTCATTTGCCCAATGTTTTCCCTTTTTACATCGTGGACAAAGTCCCGGTTCGCGAGGGGGCCTCTGCTTTGAATATTTTAAATTGGGACACTGTCTTTTGAAATGTCCTGGCTGTTGACAATTGAAGCATTATCCTGAATTAATTCTAGTGGTCTCAGCTACCGCAGCAACAATTTTATCCAAGCTCACAGGGGCTCCCACCTCCTGACAGGCCCTAATCCAATCTTTGTAAGGGCTTGTCTTTTATAGGAATAATAGCCTTTTGGCATTCAGGGAGGCTTTGTTCAAAATTAATTTGCTGAATTAAGAGCATGTGATCCTCTGGGTCCCCAAACAATTTATCTGCAGTTTCTAAGACTCGCCCAACAAAATCTGTAAAAGGCTCGGTAGGTTTTTGAACAACTTTGGTAAGGTTACCACGGCGTTCCCCTCGACTGGCAAGAGACTTCCAAGCCGTGTAAAAAATATTATTAATTTGTTGATAAACCTCATTAGGGTACCCAGTCTGGTCCACTGCATAAGGGCCTTTTCCTAATAACATTTCAGCTGACCAGTGAGGACGGCCCACCAGTGCATTCTCCCTATGTCGGGCAGCGGCCAAATCTGCTGCGGAAACACAATAATCAAGGTACTGGCCATGCGTCAGGCAAGAACGTCCAACCTCATACCAGTCCGTTGGAGTCATGCTAGTAGTCTGCAATCGACGAACCAAAGCAATGGTGTAATTTGCAGAATGGCCATAATTTTGTACAGCGGCCATGAGATCCTTTAAAGCTTTATAAAAAAACTGGGTCAAAAACTCTCTGTCCCGTAAGGGAATCTTCAAAAACAGGAAAAGCAGAGGCCAACCGAGACCAGGTGCGGGCCTTAATAAAGGAACTTCCCTTTTTTGGGACGTAGGGGGGCGGGGCAGAGGGGGCAGGGCGAATAACATCCTGGCCACTCCCCGCGCCTAGTCCTCCCCAGGGGCCATATCTGTCTGCCTCATACCTGGCAGCTTGCTCCTCTAAATCTTCCTCTTCATTTGAACTTAGTTCCTCCGGGGGCCCTTCCCCCTCATTTTCTGTGCTTTGATATGACTCTCCTGCATCCTGATCATGTAAAGTCAGGGCAGAGAACTGGTTATCATCCTGAAATTCCTTCAAGGACGGGTAGAGGGAGCTCCTTGGTCCCTCCTGTTTTTTCTTTTCTCCTCTCTCCTCCTTCTGCACTGTACTTTGTGAGGGCTGCAGTCCCTCAATTCTTTTCTTTTGTTTTCTCTTATATTTTACTCCACTCTTGGTGGTCTCTCCTTCCCTGTACGATGACTCCGAGAGACTATCCTGGTGCTTAATTAATACCTTATTCCCTTCTTTAATGATATCAGTATTTCTGCCCTCCTCCAAACAAGCGCGCACCATTCTCCACATGGGCAACGTGGCACCAGACACCTCTCCCTTTTCTTGAGCTCTATCCAGGTCCCGGCCTAATTTATCCCAACAGACCAGTGAGAGATCTCCAGACACCGCAAACCACGGGGCGTGTTTCTCAATGACTGTTAACACTTTATTTATTGTGCCGCGGGAAATTTTCTGCCCACGCTGTTTAAGAAGGGCCTGTAAGGGGGCACAGAAGTCCCTTGTACGGCACGCACTTCCTGAAGAGTTACCCATACTGATGTTACTCTTAGAGGGCTAACCCAAGCGGGTGAAACAAAGTGAAAGACCGAGTTACCTACCCCGGGCTTACTTTCACCTAGACCGAGAAGCTCTCTGGGCTCGCGGACTATCACACCCGAGTGCGCAAAAGCAAACAATAAGAACCACAAACCACAGAGGAAGAACAATAATAAGCACCCAGACAGGAATCTCCCAGAACAACATACCTAGAAGGAGTCCTCTTCACGTGTCAAGTTCTGGATCCTCTTCGGCCCCTCCGCAGGTCCTGGGTCTCGGCACCAGTTGTGGCACCCGGCACCCCTGACCAGCAGGGAAGAATGGACACCACCCGAGGATCCTTCTTGTATCATGCTTTATTGAAGAGCAACTTGATTGAAGGGAGAGCTGAAGCAGAGGGGCCCGGGGCAGGGAAATGCAGCTGCTTATATAAAATCAAGGAACACGGGGCTTTTGCCATTGGCTGCTCTGCTGCCAGGGCCATTTTAAAACTCGGGATTGGTCAGGCCTCTGACGTCATACGCGCAGACTCAGTGGAACGAGCAAAGGCTCCGCACTCACATACCAAATAAGGAGAACTAAGAAGTTGTTTACAAGGAGCGAAGCAGGGAACAGGCGCCATCTTGTAATGGCGGCCGCTCCGGCTCCCCACAAGAGTTAGGGTTAGGGGTTAGGGTAAGGGTTAGGTTAGGGTTAGGGTTAGGGTTAGGGTAAGGGTTAGGGTTAGGGTTAGGGTTAGGGTAAGGGTAAGGGTTAGGGTTAGGTTTAGGGTTAGGGTTAGGGTAAGGGTAAGGGTTAGGGTTAGGGTTAGGGTTAGGTTTAGGGTTAGGTTTAGGGTTAGGGTAAAGGTAAGTGTTAGGGTTAGGGTTAGGGTTAGGGTTAGGGTAAGGGATAGGGTTAGGGTTAGGGTAAGGGTTGGGGTTCGGGTAAGGGTAAGTGTTAAGTTTAGGTTAAGGTTTAGGATAAGAGTAAGGGTTAGGTCAGAGTTAGGGTTAGGGGTTTGGGTTAGGGTTAGGGTTAGGGTTAGGGGTTAGGGTTAGGGTTAGGGTAAGGGTTAGCGTTAGGGGTTAGGGTTAGTGTTAGGGTTAGGTTAAGGCTTAGGGTTAGGGTTAGGGTTAGGGTTAGGATAAGGGTTAGTGTTAGGGTTAGGGTAAGGGTAAGGGTTAAGTTAGGGTTAGCGTTAGGGTTAGGGTACGGGTTAGGGTTAGGATTAGGTTCGTTTTAGGGTTAGGGTTAGGGTTAGGGTTAGGGAAAGGATAAGGGTTAGGGTTAAGGTTAGGTTTAGGGTTAGGGTTAGGGTTAAGGTGAGGGTGAGGGTTAGGGTTGGGTAAGGGTAAGGGTTAGGGTTAGGTTATGGGTTAGGGTTAAGTTAAGGGTAAGGGTTAGGGTTAGGTTTAGAGTTAGGATTAGGGTTAGGTTTAGGGTTAGGGTTAGGGTAAGGGAAAGGGTTAGGTTTAGAGTTAGGGGTAGGGTTAGGGTAAGGGTAAGGTTAGGGTTAGGGTTAGGGTTAGGGTAAGCGTTAGAGTTAGGGTTAGGGTTAGGATTAGAGTTAATGTTAGTGTTAGGTTAAGGGTTAGGGTTAGGGTTAGGGTAAGGGTTAGGGTTACGGGTTATTGTTAGGGTTAGGGTAAGGGTTAGAGTTAGGGTTAGGGTTAGGGTAAGGGTTAGGGTTAGGTTTAGGGTTAGGGTAAGGGTTATAGTTAGAGTTAGGTATAGGGTTAGTGTAACGGTTAGGGTTAGGGTTAGGATTAGGGTAAGGGTAAAGGTTAGTGTTAAGGTTAGTTTTAGGGTTAGGCTTAGGGTTGGGTAAGGGTAAGGGTTAGGGTTAGGTTTAGGGTTAGGGTTAGGGTAAGGGTAAGGGTTAGGTTTAGGGTTAGGTTTAGGAATAGGGTTAGGGAAAGGTTAAGGGTTAGGGTTAAGGTTAGGTTTAGGATTAGGGTTAAAGTTAAGGTCAGGTTTAGGGTTTGGTTAAGGGTAAGGGTTAGGTTAGGTTTAGGGTTAGGTTTAGGGTAATGGAAGGGTTAGGGTTAGGGTAAAGGGTTAGGTTTTAGGGTTAGGTTTAGGGTTAGGGTTTGGGTAAGGGTAAAGGTTGGGTTAAGGTTAGGGTTAGGGTTAGGTTTATGGTTAGGGGTAGGGTTAGGGGTAGGGTATGTGTTAAGGTTAGTGTTAGGGTTAGGTTTAGCATTAGGGTAAGGGTAAGGGTTAGGGTAAGGGTTAGGGTTAAGGTAAGGGTAAGGGTTAGGGTTAGGGTTAGGGTTAGGTTTAGGGTAAGGGTTAGGGGTTAGGGCTAGGGTTAGGGAAAGGGTTAGGGTTAGGGTTAGGGTTAGGTTAAGGGTAAGTGTTAGGGTTAGGGTTAGAGTTAGTGTTAGGGTACGGGTAAGTGTTATGGTTAGCATTAGGTTTAGGGTTAGGGTTAGGGTTAGGGTAAGGGTTACGGGTTAGGGTTAGGGTTAGTGTAAGGGTTAGCGTTAGTTTTAGGGTTAGGTTAAGGTTAAGTGTTAGGGTTAGGGTTAGGGTTAGTGTAAGGGTAAGTGTAAGGGTTAGGTTTAGGGTTAGGTTTAGGGTAAGGGTAAGGGTTAGGTTTAGAGTTAGGGGTAGGGTTAGGGTAAGGGTAAGGGTTAGGGTTAGGGTTAGGGTTAGGGTTAGGGTAAGAGTTAGGGTTAGGTTTAGGGTTAGGGTAAGGGTAAGGTTTAGGTTTAGAGTTAGGGGTAGGGTTTGGTAAGGGTAAGGGTTAGGGTTAGGTTTAGGGTAAGCGTTAGAGTTAGGGTTAGGGTTAGGTTTAGAGTTAATATTAGTGTTAGGTTAAGGGTTAGGGTTAGGGTTAGGGTTATGGTTAGGGTAAGGGTTAGGGTTAGGGGTTAGTGTTAGGGTGAGGGTTAGGGTAAGGGTTAGGTTTGGTTTAGAGTTAGGGTAAGGGTTATGGTTATGGTTATGGTTAGGGTTAGGGTTAATGTTAGGGTTAGGGTTAGGGTTAGGGTTAGGGTAAGGGTATGGGTTAGGGTTAGGTTTAGGGTTAGGGTTAGGGTTAGGGTAACGGTAAGAGTTAGGGTTGGGGTTAGGGTAAGGTTTAGTGTTGGTGTTAAGGTTATGGTTAGGGTAAGGGTTAGAATTTGGTTTAGGGTTAGGTTTAGCGTTAGGTTTAGGGTTACGGTTAGGGGTACGGTTAGGGTTAGGGTATGTGTTAAGGTTAGGGTTAGGGTTAGGGTTAGGTTTAGCATTAGGTTAAGGGTAAGGTTTAGGGTAAGGGTTAGGGTTAAGGTAAGGGTAAGATTTAGGGTTATGGTTAGGTTTAGCTTTAGGTTTAGGGTAAGGGTTAGGGTTAGGTTTATTGTAAGGGTAAGGTTTAGGCTAGGGTTAGGGTTAGTGTTAGGGTTAGGGTAAGGGTAAGGATTAGGGTTAGGGTTAGGTTTAGGGTTAGGTTTAGGTTTAGGGTAAGGGTAAGTGTTAGGGTTAGGGTTAGGGTTAGGATAAGAGTAAGGGTTAGGGCAGAGTCAGGGTTAGGGTTTAGGGTTAGGTTTAGGGTTAGGTTTAGGGGTTAGGGTTAGGGTTATGGTAAGGGTTAGCCTTAGGGGTTACGGTTAGTGTTAGGGTTAGGTTAAGGGTTAGGGTGAGGATTAGGGCTAGGGTTAGAATAAGGGTTAGGGTTAGGTTTAGGGTTAGGGTAAGGGTAAGGGTTAAGTTAGGGTTAGGGTTAGGGTACGGGTTAGGTTTAGGGTTAGGTTAGGTTTAGGGTTAGGGTTAGGGTTAGGGAAAGGATAAGGGTAATGGTTAAGGTTAGCTTTAGGGTTAGGGTTAGGGTTAAGGTGAAGTTTAGGGTTGAGTACGGGTAAGGGTTAGGGTTAGGTTTTGGGTTAG
This sequence comes from Megascapheus bottae, assembly GCA_024803745.1. Lineage (NCBI taxonomy): Eukaryota > Metazoa > Chordata > Mammalia > Rodentia > Geomyidae > Megascapheus > Megascapheus bottae. The sequence continues at coordinate 461,242 of JANJXV010000463.1, forward strand.
GGTTAGGGTAAGGGTAAGTATTAGGGTTAGGGTTAGGGTTAGGTTTAGGGTTAGGTTTAGGTTTAGGGTTAGGGTTAGGGTTAGGGTAAGGGTAAGTGTTAGATTTAGGATTAGGGTTAGGGTTAGGATAAGGGTTAATGTTAGGGTTACGGTTAGGGTTAGGGGAAGGGTTAGGGTTAGGGTTAGGGTAAGGTTAAGGTTAGGGTTAGAGTTAGGGATATTGTAAGGGTAAGGGTTAGGGTTAAGGTTAGGGTTAGGTTTAGGGTAAGGGTTAGGGTTAGGGTTAGGGTTAGGTTAACGTTAAGTGTTAGCTTTAGGGTTAGGTTTAGTGTTAGGGTAAGGTTAAGTGTTAGGGTTAGGGTTAGGTTTAGGGTTAGGATTAGGGTTAGGGTTAGGCTAAGGGTGAGGTGTTAGGGTTAGGGTTAGGGTAAGGGTTAGCGTTAGGGTTAGGGTTAGGTTAAAGTTAAGTGTTAGGGTTAGGGTTAGGGTAAGGGTAAGTGTTAGGGTTAGGGTTAGGGTTAGGGTTAGGGTTAGGGTAAGGGTTAGGGTTAGGGTTAGTGTTAGTTTTTCGTTTGGGGTTAAGGTTAGGGTTAGGGTTATTGTAAGGGTAAGGGTTAAGTTTTGCATTAGGGTTAGGGTTGGGGTAGGGGAGAGGGTTAGGGTTAGGTTTAGGGTTAGGGGTTACGGTTAGGGTTAGGGTTAGGATAAGGCTTAGGGTTAGGGGTTAGGTTTAGGTTTAGGGTAAGGGTTAGCGTTAGTGTTAGGGTTAGGGTTAGGGTAAGGGTTAGTGTTAGATTTAGGGTTAGGGTAAGGGTTATGGTTAGGGTTAGGGTTAGGATTAGGGTTAGTGTAAGGGTAAGTGTTAGTGTTAGGGTTATGGTTAGGGTTAGGATAAGGGTTAGGGTTAGTGTTAGTGTTAGGTTTTGGGTTGGAGTTATGGTTAGGGCTAGGGTTAGGTTAAGGGTAAGAGTTAGGATTAGGGTTAGGGTTAGGGCTAGTGTTTGGGTAAGGGTTAGGGTTAGGTTTAGGGTTAAGGGTTACGGTTAGAGTTAGGTTTAGGGTTAGGGTTAGGGTAAGGGTAAGGGGTAGGGTTAGTGATAGAGTTAGGGTTAGGTTTATGGTTAGGGTAAGGGTAAGGGTTATGTTAGGGTTAGGGTTAGGGTTAGAGTAAGGATTAGGTTTAGGGTTAGGGATAGGTTAAGGGTAAGGGTTAGGGTTAGGTTTAGGGTTAGGGTTAGGGTAAGGGTTAGATTTAATGTAAAGGTAAGGATTAGGTTAGGGTTAGGGTTAGGGTAAGGGTAAGGGTTAGGGTTAGGTTTAGGGTTAGGGTAAGGGTAAGGGTTAGGGTTATGGTATTGGTTAGGTTTAGGATTAGGTTTAGGGGTTAGGGTTAGTGTTAGGGTAAGAGTAAGTGTTAGGGTGAGGGTTAGGGCTAGGGTTAGGGTTAGGGTTAGGGTTAGGGTAAGCGTTAGGGTTAGGGTTAGTGTTAGTTTTTCGTTTGGGGTTAAGGTTAGGGTTAGGGTTTTTGTAAGGGTAAGGGTTAGGGTTAGGGTTAGTGTTAGGGTTAGGTGATGGTTAAGGTTTAGGGTTAGGGTTAGGGTTAGGGTAAGGGTAAGGGTTAGTGTTAGATTTAGGGTTAGGGAAAGGTTTAGTGTTAGATTTAGGGTTAGGGTAAGGGTTATGGTTATGGTTAGGGTTAGGGTTAGTGTTAGGGTAAGGGTAAGTGTTAGGGTTAGGGTTAGGGTTAGGGTAAGGGTTAGGGTTAGTGTTAGGGTTAGGTTTAGGGTTGGGGTTAGGGTTAGGGTTAGGGTTAGGGTAAGGGTAAGAGTTAGGGTTAGGGTTTGGGTTAGGGTTAGTATTAGGGTAAGGGTTAGGGTTACGTTTAGGGTTAGGGGTTACGGTTAGATTTAGGTTTAGGGTTAGGGTTAGGATAAGGGTAACGGGTAGGGTTAGGGATAGGGTGAGGGTTGGGGTTAGGGTTAGGTTTAATGTTAGGTTTAGGGTAAGGGTAAGGGTTAGGGTTAGGGTTAGTGTTAGGGTTAAAGTTAGGGTCAGGGTTAGGGTAAGGGTAAGGGTTATGGTTAGGGTTAGGGTTAGGGTTAGGGTAAGGATTAGGGTTAGGGTTAGGGTTAGGTTAAGGGTAAGGGTTAGGGTTAGTTTTAGGGTTAGGGTTAGGTTTAGGGTTAGGATTAGGGTAAGGGTAAGGGTAAGGGTTAGGTTTAGATTTAGGGTAAGGGTAAGGGTTAGGTTAGGGTTAGGGTTAGGGTTAGGGTTAGGGTAAGGGTAAGGGTTAAGGTTAGTTTTAGGGTTAGGGTAAGGGTAAGGGTTAGGGTTATGGTTATGGTTAGGTTTAGGGTTAGGGTTAGGGGTTAGGATTACTATTAGGGTAAGAGTAAGTGTTAGGGTTAGGTTTAGGGTTAGTGTTAGGGTTAGGGTTAGGGTAAGGGTTAGGGTGAGGGTTAGTGTTAGGTTTTCGGTTGGGGTTAAGGTTAGGATTAGGCTTAGGGTAACGGTAAGGGTTAGGTTTTGCTTTAGGGTTAGGGTTGGGGTAGAGGAGAGGGTTAGGGTCAGGTTTAGGGTTAGGGGTTACTGTTAGGGTTAGGGTTATGGTTAGGGTTAAGGTTAGGGTAAGGGTAAGGTTTAGGTTTAGGGTAAGGGTTACGGTTAGGGTTAGGGTTATGGTTAGGGTTAAGGTTAGGGTTAGGGTTAGGGTTAGAGTAAGGGTAAGGGTTAGGGTTATGGTTAGGTTTTGGGTTAGGGTTAGGGTAAGGGTAAGGGTAAGGGTTAGGTTTAGGGTTAGGTTTAGGGTAAGGGTAAGGGTTAGGATTAGGGTTAGGGTTAGAGAAAGGATAAGGGTTAGGGTTAAGGTTAGGTTTAGGGTTAGGGTTAGGGTTAGGGTTAAGGTTAGGGTTAGGATTAGGTTAAGGGTAAGGGTTAGGGTTAGGTTTAGGGTTAGGGAAAGGGAAAGCGTTAGGGTTAGGTTTAGGGTTAGGGTTAGGGTTAGGGATGGGGTTAGGGTAAGGGCAAGGGTTAGAGTTAAGATTAGGGTTAGGGTTAGGCTTAGGGTTAGGGTAAGGGTAAGGTTTAGTGTTAAGGTAAGTTTAAGGGTTAGGGTTAGGGTTATTGTAAGGGTAAGGGTTAGGGTCAGGTTTAGGGTTAGGGTTAGGCTTAGGGTTAGGGTAAGGGTTAGGGTTAGGTTTAGGGTTAGGGTTAGGTTTAGGTTTAGGGTTAGGGTAAGGGTAAGGGTTGGGTTTAGGGTTAGGTTTAGGGTTAGGGTTAGGGTTAGGGATAGGGTTAGGGTTAGGGTTAGGGTAAGGGTAAGGGTTAGGGTTAGGTTTAGGGTTAGGGTTAAGATAAGGGTTAGGGTTAGAGTTAGGGTTAGGCTTAGGGTTAGGGTAAGGGTTAGGGTTAGGTTTAGGGTTAGGCTTAGGATTAGGGAAAGGGTTAGGTTTAGGGTTAGGGTTGGGTTTAGGGTTAGGTTTAGGGTAAGGGTAAGGGAAAGGGTTAGTGTTAGGATTAGGTTTAGGGTCAGGGTAAGGGTTAGTGTTAGGTTTACGGTTAGGGTTAGGGTAAGGGTTAGGGTTAGGGGTAGGGTTAGGGTTAGGGTTATTGTAAGGTAAGGGTTAGGGATAGGGTTAGGTTAGGTTTAGGGTAAGTGTTAGGGGTTAGGTTTAGGGTTAGGGTAAGGGCTAGGGTTAGGGTTAGGGTTAGGTTAAGGGTAAGTGTTAGGGTTAGTGTTAGGGTTAGTTTTAGGTTAAGGGTAAGTGTTAGGGTTAGGGTTAGGTTTAGGGTTAGGGTTAGGGTTTTGGTAAGGGTTAGGTGTTAGTGTTAGGGTTAGTGTAAGGGTTAGCGTTAGGGTTAGGTTTAGGTTAAGGGTAAGTGTTAGGGTTACGGTTAGGGTTAGGGTAAGTGTAATTGTTAGGGTTAGGTTGATGGTTAGGGTTAGGGTTAGGGTTAGGGTAAGGTTAAGGGTTAGGTTTAGAGTTAGGTGTAGGGTTAGGGTAAGGGTAAGGGTTAGGGTAAGGGTTAGGGTTAGGGTTAGGGTTAGACTTCATGTTAGGGTTTGGTGAAGGTTAAGGGTTAGGGTTAGGTTTACGGTTAGGGTTAGGTAAAGGGTTAGGTTTAGGGGTTAGTTTTAGGGTTATGGTAAGGGTTAGGTTTAGTGTTAGGGTTAGGGTTATGGTAAAGGTTAAGGTTAGAATTAGGGTGAGGTTAAGAGTTATGGTTAGGGTTAGGGTTAGGGTAAGGTTAAGTGTTAGTGTTACGGTTAGGGTTAGGTTAGGGTAAGGTTTAGTGTTAGGGTTAGTGTGAGGTTTACGGTTGGGGTTAAGGTTAGGGTTAGGGTAAGGCTAAGAGTTAGGGTTAGGGTTAGGGTTAGGGTTAGTGTTAGGGTAAGGGTTAGGGTTAGGTTTAGGGTTAGGGGTTACGGTTAGAGTTAGGTTTAGGGTTAGGTTTAGGGTAAGGGTAAGGGGTAGGGTTGGGGATAGGGTTAGGGTTAGGCATAGGTTTAGGGTTAGGGTTAGGGAAATGGTAAGGGTTAGGGTTAGGGTTAGGATTAAAGTTACGTTTAGGGTTAGGGTAATGGTAAGGGTTAGGTTAGGGTTAGGGTAAGGCTAAGAGTTAGGTTAGGGTTAGGGTAAGGGTAAGGGTTATGGTTAGGTTTAGGGTTAGGGTTAGGGTAAGTGTAAGGGTTAGGGTTAGGGTTAGGGTTAGGGTTAGGGTAAGGGTAAGGGTTAGGTTAGGGTTAGGGTAAGGGTAAGGGTTATGGTTAGGTTTAGGGTTAGGGTTAGGGTAAGTGTAAGGGTTAGGTTTAGGGTTAGGTTTAGGGAAAGGGTAGGATTAGGGTTAGGGTTAGGGTTAGGGTTAAGGTTAGGTTTAGGGTTAGGGTTAGGATAAGTGTAAGGGTTCGTGTTTGGTTTAGGGTTAGGGTTAGGGTATAGGTAAGGTTTAGGTTTAGGATTAGGGTTAGGGTAAGGGTAATTGTTAGGTTTAGAGATAGGGGTAGGTTTAGGGTTAGGGTAAGGGTTAGGATTAGGGTTAGGGTTAGGGTAAGCGTTAGAGTTAGGGTTAGGTTAGGCTTAGAGTTAATGTTAGTGTTAGGTTAAGGGTTAGGGTTAGGGTTAGGATTAGGGTTAGGGTAAGAGTTAGGGTTAGGGGTTAGTGTTAGGGTTAGCGTTAGGGTAAGGTTTAGGGTTAGGTTTAGGTTTAGGGTAAGCGTTATGGTTAGGGTTAGGGTTAGGGATATGGTTAATGTTAGGGTTAGGGTTAGGATTTGGGTAAGGGTAAGGGTTAGGGTTAAGGTTTGGGTTAGGGTTAGGTTAAGGGTTAGGGTTAGGGTAAGGTTTAGGGTTAGGGTTAGGGTAAAGGTAAGGGTTAGGTTTAGGGTTAGGGTTAGGTTTAGGGTTAGGGTTAGGGTTAGGGTTAGGGAAAGGGTAAAGGTTAGGGTTAAGGTTAGGTTTAGGGTTAGGGATAGGGTTAAGGTTAGGGTTAGGGTTAGGGTAAGGGTAAGGGTTAGGGTTAGGTTTAGGTTTAGGGTTAGTGTAAGGGTAAGGGTTAGGGTTAGGTTTAGGGTTAGGGTTTAGGGTAAGGGTAAGGGTTAGGATGAGGGTTAGGGTTAGGTTTAGGGATAGGGTTAGGGATAGGTTTAGGGTAAGGGTAAGGGTTAGGGCTAAGATTAGGGTTAGTGTTAGGTTATGGGTTATGGTTAGGGTTAGGGTGTGGGTTAGGGTAAGGGTTAGGTTTAGGAATAGGTTTACGGTTAGGGTAAGTGTTAGGGTTAGGTTTAGGGTAGGGTAAGGTTTAGTGTTGGGGTTAAGGTTACGGTTAGGTTAAGGGTTAGAGTTTGGGTTAGGGTTAGGGTTAGGGTTAGGGTAAGGGTTAGGGTTAGGGTTAGGGCTTGGTAAGGGTAAAGGTTAGGGTTAGGTTTAGGGTTAGGATTAGGGTAAGGGTAAGGGTTAGGGTTAGGGTTAGGGTTAGGTTTAGGGTAAGGGTTAGGGGTTAGGGCTAGGTTTAGGGTAAGGGTTACGGGTTAGGGTTAGGGTTAGGGTAAGGGTTAGCGTTAGTTTTAGGGTTAGGTTAAGGTTAATTGTTAGGGTTAGGGTTAGGGTAAGGGTAAGTGTAAGGGTTAGGTTTAGGGTTAGGGTTAGGGTAAGGGTAAGGTTTAGGTTTAGAGTTAGGGGTAGGGTTAGGGTAAGGGTAAGGTTTAGGGTTAGGGTTAGGGTTAGGGTAAGAGTTAGGGTTAGGTTTAGGGTTAGGGTAA
>JANJXV010000463.1:477500-490000 GCA_024803745.1 Megascapheus bottae
GGTAGGGTTAGGGTAAGGGTAAGTGTTACATTTAGGATTAGGGTTAGGGTTAGGGGAAGGGTTAATGTTAGGGTTACGGTTAGGGTTAGGGTAAGGGTTAGGGTTAGGGTTAGGGTAAGGTTAAGGTTAGGGTTAGAGTTAGGGATATTGTAAGGGTAAGGGTTAGGGTTAAGGTTAGGGTTAGGTTTAGGGTAAGGGTTAGGGTTAGGGTTAGGGTTAGGTTAACGTTAAGTGTTAGCGTTAGGGTTAGGGTTAGTGTTAGGGTAAGGTTAAGTATTAGGGTTAGGGTTAGGTTTAGGGTTAGGGTTAGGGTTAGGGTTAGGCTAAGGGTGAGGTGTTAGGGTTAGGGTTAGGGTAAGGTTTAGCGTTAGGGTTAGGGTTAGGTTGCGGTTAAGTGTTAGGGTTAGGGTTAGGGTAAGTGTAAGTGTTAGGGTTAGGGTTAGGGTTAGGGTTAGGGTAAGGGTTAGGGTTAGGGTTAGTGTTAGTTTTTCGTTTGGGGTTAAGGTTAGGGTTAGGGTTATTGTAAGGGTAAGTGTTAAGTTTTGCGTTAGGGTTGGGTTGGGGTAGGGGAGAGGGTTAGGGTTAGGTTTAGGGTTAGGGGTTACGGTTAGGGTTAGGGTTAGGATAAGGGTTAGGGTTAGGGGTTAGGTTTAGGTTTAGGGTAAGGGTTAGCGTTAGTGTTAGGGTTAGGGTTAGGGTAAGGGTTAGTGTTAGATTTAGGGTTAGGGTAAGGGTTATGGTTAGGGTTAGGGTTAGGATTAGGGTTAGGGTAAGGGTAAGTGTTAGTGTTAGGGTTATGGTTAGGGTTAGGATAAGGGTTAGGGTTAGTGTTAGTGTTAGGTTTTGGGTTGGAGTTATGGTTAGGGTTAGGGTTAGGTTAAGGGTAAGAGTTAGGGTTAGGGTTAGGGTTAGGGCTAGTGTTTGGGTAAGGGTTAGGGTTAGGTTTAGGGTTAAGGGTTACGGTTAGAGTTAGGTTTAGGGTTAGGGTTAGGGTAAGGGTAAGGGGTGGGGTTAGTGATAGGGTTAGGGTTAGGGTTAGGGTTAGGGTTAGGGTAAGGGTAAGGGTTATGTTAGGGTTAGGGTTAGGGTTAGGGTAAGGATTAGGTTTAGGGTTAGGGATAGGTTAAGGGTAAGGGTTAGGGTTAGGTTTAGGGTTAGGGTTAGGGTAAGGGTAAGGGTTAGGGCTAGATTTAATGTAAAGGTAAGGGTTAGGTTAGGGTTAGGGTTAGGGTTAGGGTAAGGGTAAGGGTTAGGGTTAGGGTTAGGGTTAGGGTAAGGGTAAGGGTTAGGGTATGGTTGTGGTTAGGTTTAGGATTAGGTTTAGGGGTTAGGGTTAGTGTTAGGGTAAGAGTAAGTGTTAGGGTGAGGGTTAGGTTTAGGGTTAGGGTTAGGGTTAGGGTAAGGGTTAGGGTTAGGGTTAGTGTTAGTTTTTCCTTTGGGGTTAAGGTTAGGGTTAGGGTTATTGTAAGGGTAAGGGTTAGGGTTAGAGTTAGAGGTAGGGTTAGGGTAAGGGTAAGGTTTGGTGTTAGGGTTAGGTTTAGGGTTAGAGTTAATGTTAGGGTTAGGTGATGGTTAAGGTTTAGGGTTAGTGTTAGGGTTAGGGTAAGGGTAAGGGTTAGTGTTAGATTTAGGGTTAGGGAAAGGTTTAGTGTTAGATTTAGTGTTAGGGTAAGGGTTATGGTTAGGGTTAGGGTTAGGGTTAGTGTTAGGGTAAGGGTAAGTGTTAGTGTTAGGGTTAGGGTTAAGGTTAGGGTAAAGGTTAGGGTTAGTGTTAGGGTTAGGTTTAGGGTTGGGGTTAGGGTTAGGGTTAGGGTTAGGGTAAGGGTAAGAGTTAGGGTTAGGGTTTGGGTCATGGTTAGTGTTAGGGTAAGGGTTAGGGCTACGTTTAGGGTTAGGGGTTACGGTTAGAGTTAGGTTTAGGGTTAGGGTTAGGATAAGGGTAAGGGGTAGGGTTAGGGATAGGGTGAGGGTTGGGGTTGGGGTTAGGTTTAATGTTAGGTTTAGGGTAAGGGTAAGGGTTAGGGTTAGGGTTAGTGTTAGGGTTAAAGTTAGGGTCAGGGTTAGGGTAAGGATAAGGGTTATGGTTAGGGTTAGGGTTAGGTTAGGGTAAGCGTTATGGTTAGGGTTAGGGTTAGGGATAGGGTTAATGTTAGGGTTAGGGTTAGGGTTTGGGTAAGGGTAAGGGTTAGGGTTAAGGTTAGGGTTAGGGTTAGGTTAAGGGTTAGGGTTAGGGTAAGGTTTAGGGTTAGGGTTAGGGTAAAGGTAAGGGTTAGGTTTAGGGTTAGGGTTAGGTTTAGGGTTAGGGTTAGGGTTAGGGTTAGGGAAAGGATAAAGTTTAGGGTTAAGGTTAGGTTTAGGGTTAGGGATAGGGTTAAGGTTAGGGTTAGGGTTAGGGTAAGGGTAAGGGTTAGGGTTAGGTTTATGGTTAGGGTTAGTGTAAGGGTAAGGGTTAGGGTTAGGTTTAGGGTTAGGGTTTAGTGTAAGGGTAAGGGTTAGGATTAGGGTTAGGGTTAGGTTTAGGGTTAGGGTTAGGGATAGGTTTAGGGTAAGGGTAAGGGTTAGGGCCAAGATTAGGGTTAGGGTTAGGTTATGGGTTAGGGTTAGGGTTAGGGTGTGGGTTAGGGTAAGGGTTAGGTTTAGGAATAGGGTTAGGGTTAGGGTAAGGGTTAGGGTTAGGTTTAGGGTAGGGTAAGGGTAAGGGTTAGGTTTAGAGTTAGGGGTAGGGTTTGGTAAGGGTAAGGGTTAGGGTTAGGTTTAGGGTAAGCGTTAGAGTTAGGGTTAGTGTTAGGGTTAGAGTTATTATTAGTGTTAGGTTAAGGGTTATGGTTACGGTAAGGGTTAGGGTTAGGGGTTAGTGTTAGGGTGAGGGTTAGGGTAAGGGTTAGGTTTGGTTTAGAGTTAGGGTAAGGGTTATGGTTAGGGTTAGGGTTAGGGTTAGGGTTAAGGTTAGGGTTAGGGTTAGGGTTAGGGTTAGGGTTAGGGTTAGGGTAAGGGTAAGGTTTAGGGTTAGGTTTAGGGTTAGGGTTAGGGTTAGGGTAACGGTAAGAGTTAGGGTTAGGGTTAGGGTAAGGGTAAGGGTTAGGGTTAAGGTTAGGGTTAGGTTTAGGTTTAGACTTAGGGTAGGGTTAGGGTAAGGGCAAGTGTTAGATTTAGGATTAGGGTTAGGGTTAGGGGAAGGGTTAATGTTAGGGTTACGGTTAGGGTTAGGGTAAGGGTTAGGGTTAGGGTTAGGGTAAGGTTAAGGTTAGGGTTAGAGTTAGGGATATTGTAAGGGTAAGGGTTAGGGTTAAGGTTAGGGTTAGGTTTAGGGTAAGGGTTAGGGTTAGGGTTAGGGTTAGGGTTAGGTTAACGTTAAGTGTTAGCGTTAGGGTTAGGGTTAGTGTTAGGGTAAGGTTAAGTATTAGGGTTAGGGTTAGGTTTAGGGTTAGGGTTAGGGTTAGACTAAGGGTGAGGTGTTAGGGTTAGGGTTAGGGTAAGGTTTAGCGTTAGGGTTATTGTTAGGTTACGGTTAAGTGTTAGGGTTAGGGTTAGGGTAAGTGTAAGTGTTAGGGTTAGGGTTAGGGTTAGGATAAGGGTAAGGGGTAGGGTTAGGGATAGGGTGAGGGTTGGGGTTGGGGTTAGGTTTAATGTTAGGTTTAGGGTAAGGGTAAGGGTTAGGGTTATGGTTAGTGTTAGAGTTAAAGTTAGGGTCAGGGTTAGGGTAAGGGTAAGGGTTATGGTTAGGGTTAGGGTTAGGGTTAGGGTAAGCGTTATGGTTAGGGTTAGGGTTAGGGATAGGGTTAATGTTAGGGTTAGGGTTAGGGTTTGGGTAAGGGTAAGGGTTAGGGTTAAGGTTAGGGTTAGGGTTAGGTTAAGGGTCAGGGTTAGGGTAAGGTTTAGGGTTAGGGTTAGGGTAAAGGTAAGGATTAGGTTTAGGGTTAGGGTTAGGTTTAGGGTTAGGGTTAGGGTTAGGGTTAGGCAAAGGATAAAGTTTAGGTTTAAGGTTAGGTTTAGGGTTAGGGATAGGGTTAAGGTTAGGGTTAGGGTTAGGGTAAGGGTAAGGGTTAGGGTTAGGTTTATGGTTAGGGTTAGTGTAAGGGTAAGGGTTAGGGTTAGGTTTAGGGTTAGGGTTTAGGGTAAGGGTAAGGGTTAGGATTAGGGTTAGGGTTAGGTTTAGGGTTAGGGTTAGGGATAGGTTTAGGGTAAGGGTAAGGGTTAGGGCCAAGATTAGGGTTAGGGTTAGGTTATGGGTTAGGGTTAGGGTTAGGGTGTGGGTTAGGGTAAGGGTTAGGTTTAGGAATAGGGTTAGGGTTAGGGTAAGGGTTAGGGTTAAGTTTAGGGTAGGGTAAGGGTAAGGGTTAGGTTTAGAGTTAGGGGTAGGGTTTGGTAAGGGTAAGGGTTAGGGTTAGGTTTAGGGTAAGCGTTAGAGTTAGGGTTAGGGTTAGGGTTAAAGTTAATATTAGTGTTAGGTTAAGGGTTATGGTTACGGTAAGGGTTAGGGTTAGGGGTTAGTGTTAGGGTGAGGGTTAGGGTAAGGGTTAGGTTTGGTTTAGAGTTAGGGTAAGGGTTATGGTTATGGTTAGGGTTAGGGTTAGGGTTAAGGTTAGGGTTAGGGTTAGGGTTAGGGTTAGGGTAAGGGTAAGGGTTAGGGTTAGGTTTAGGGTTAGGGTTAGGGTTAGGGTAACGGTAAGAGTTAGGGTTAGGGTTAGGGTAAGGGTAAGGGTTAGGGTTAAGGTTAGGGTTAGGTTTAGGTTTAGACTTAGGGTAGGGTTAGGGTAAGGGTAAGTGTTACATTTAGGATTAGGGTTAGGGTTAGGGGAAGGGTTAATGTTAGGGTTACGGTTAGGGTTAGGGTAAGGGTTAGGGTTAGGGTTAGGGTAAGGTTAAGGTTAGGGTTAGAGTTAGGGATATTGTAAGGGTAAGGGTTAGGGTTAAGGTTAGGGTTAGGTTTAGGGTAAGGGTTACGGTTAGGGTTAGGGTTAGGTTAACTTTAAGTGTTAGCGTTAGGGTTAGGGTTAGGGTTAGGTTAAGGGTTAGGGTTAGGGTTAGTGTTAGGGTTAGGTTACGGTTAAGTGTTAGGGTTAGGGTTAGGGTAAGGGTAAGGGTTTGGGTTAGGGTTAGGATTAGGGTAAGCGTTAGAGTTAGGGTTAGGTTAGGGTTAGAGTTTATGTTAGTGTTAGGTTAAGGGTTAGGGTTCGGGTTAGCGTTAGGGTAAGGTTTAGGGTTAGGTTTAGGTTTAGGGTAAGGGTTTTGGTTAGGGTTAGGGTTAGGGATAGGGTTAATGTTAGGGTTAGGATTACGGTTAGGGTAAGGGTAAGGGTAAGGGTTAGGGTTAAGGTTAGGGTTAGGGTTAGGGTTAGGGTTAGGGTTAGGGTTAGGGAAAGGATAAAGGTTAGGGTTAAGGTTAGGTTTAGGGTTAGGGATAGGATTAAGGTTAGGGTTAGGGTTAGGGTAAGGGTAAGGGTTAGGGTTAGGTTTAGGTTTAGGGTTAGTGTAAGGGTAAGGGTTAGGGTTAGGGTTAGGGTTAGGGTTTAGGGTAAGGGTAAGTGTTAGGATTAGGGTTAGGGTTAGGTTTAGGTTTAAGGTTAGGTATAGGTTTAGGGTAAGGTTAAGGGTTAGGGCTAAGATTAGGTATAGGGTTAGGTTTAGGGTTAGGGTGTGGGTTAGGGTAAGGGTTATTGTTAGGAATAGGGTTAGGGTTAAGGTAAGGGTTAGGGTTAGGTTTAGGGTAGGGTAAGGTTTAGTGTTGGGGTTAAGGTTAGGGTTAGGTTAAGGGTTAGAGTTTGGGTTAGGGTTAGGGTTAGGATTAGGTTTAGGGTTACGGTTAGGGTTAGGGTTGGGGTTAGATTAAGGGTATGTGTTAAGGTTAGGGTTAGGGTTATGATTAGGTTTAGCATTAGGGTAAGGGTAAGGGTTAGGTTAAGGGTTAGGGTTAAGGTAAGGGTAAGGGTTAGGGTTAGGGTTAGGGTTAGGGTAAGGGTTAGTGTTAGGTTTAGAGTAATGGTAAAGTTTAGGGTTAGGGTTAGGGTTAGGGTAAGGGTAAGGGTTAGGTTTAGGGTTAGGTTTAGGGTAAGGTTTAGGTTTAGGGTAAGGGTAAGGGTTAGTGTTACGGTCAGGGTTAGGGTTAGGGTTAGGGTTAGGGTTAGGGTTGAGGTTAGGGTAAGGGTAAATGTTAGGGTTAGGGTTAGGATAAGAGTAAGGGTTAGGTCAGAGTTAGGGTTAAGGGTTAGGTTGAGGGTTAGTGTTATGGTTAGGGTTAGGGTAAGGGTTAGGGTTAGGTTTGGGGTTAGGGTTAGGGTAAAGGTAAGGGTTAGGTTTAGGGTTAGTGTTAGGTATAGGTTTAGGATTAGGGTTAGGGTAGGGAAAGGATAAGGGTTAGGGTTAAGGTTAGGTTTAGGGTTAGGGTTAGGGTTAAGGTTAGGGTTAGGGTTAGGGTAAGGTTAAGGGTTAGGGTTAGGTTTAGGGTTAGGCTTAGGGTAAGGGTAAGGTTTATGAATTGGGTTAGGGTTAGGTTTAGGGTTAGGGTTAGTGATAGGGTTAGGGTAAGGGTAAGGGTTAGGGTTAAGATTAGGTTTAGGGTTAGGTTTAGTGTTAGGGTTAGGGTTAGGGTGTGGGTTAGGGTAAGGGTTAGGATTAGGAATAGGAATAGGGTTAGGGTAAGTTTAAATGTTAGGGTTAGAGTTAGGGCAAGGTTTAGTGTTGGGGTTAAGGTTAGGGTTAGGTTAAGGGTTAGAGTTTGGGTTAAGTTTGGGGTTAGGTTAAGGGTATGTGTTAAGGTTAGTGTTAGGGTTAGGATTTGGTTTAGCATTAGGGTAGGGGTAAGGGTTAGGTTAAGGGGTAGGGTTAAGTTAAGGGTAAGGGTCAGGGTAAGGGTTAGGGTTAGGATTAGGGTAAGGGTTAGGGTTAGGTTTAGATTAAGGGTAAGGTTTAGGGTTAAGGTTAGGGTTAGAGTAAGGGTTAAGGTTAGGGTTAAGGTTAGGTTTAGCGTTAGGTTTAGGTTTAGGGTAAGGGTAAGGCATAGGGTTTGGGTTAGGGTTAGGTTTAGGGTTAGGGTAAGGGTAAGGGTTAGGATTAGGGTTAGTGTTAGTTAGGTTAAGGGTTAGGGTTGGGGTTAGGATAAGAGTTAGTGTTCGGATTAGGGTAAGGGTAAGGGTTAGGTTAGGGTTAGGGTTAGGGTACGGGTTATGGTTAGGGTTAGGTTAGGTTTAGGGTTAGGGTTAGTTTTAGGGATAGGGAAAGGATAAGGGTTAGGGTTAAGGTTAGGTTTAGGTTTAGGGTTAGGGTTAAGGTGAGGGTGAGGGTTAGGGTTGGGTAAGGGTAAGGGTTATGGTGAGGTTATGGGTTAGGGTTAGGTTAAGGGTAAGCGTTAGGGTTAGGGGTAGGGTAAGGGTAAGGGTTACGGTTAAGGTTAGGGTTATGCTTAGGTTCTGAGTTAGGGTTAAGGTTAGGTTTAAGGTTACGTATAGGGTAAGGGAAAGGTTTAGGTTTAGAGTTAGGGGCAGGGTTAGTGTAACGGTAAGTTTAGGGTTAGGGTTAGGGTTAGGGTAAGCGTTAGAGATAGGGTTAGGGTTAATGTTAGTGTTAGGTTAATGGTTAGGGTTAGGGATAGGGTTAGGGTTAGGGTTAATGTGAGGGTGAGGGTTTGGGTTGGGTAAGGGTAAAGGTTAGGGTTAGGTTATGGGTTAGGGTTAGGTTAAGGGTAAGGGTTAGGGTTAGGGTTAGAGTTAGGTTTAGGGTTAGAGTTAGGGTTAGGGTTAGGGTAAGGGTAAGGGTTAGGGTAAAGGTAAGGGTTAGGGTAAGGGTTAGGGTTAAGGTAAGTGTAAGGGATAGGGTTAGGGTTAGGGTTAGGTTTAAAATTAGGGTTAAGGTTAGGGTAAGGGTAAGGGTTAGGTTAGGGTTACGGTTAGGGTTAACGTAAGGGTTAGGGTTAGGATTAGGGTCATTGTAAGGGTAAGGGTTAGGGTTAGGTTTAGGGTTAGGGTTAGGGTTAGGGTTAAGTTTAAGGTAAGGGTTAGGGTTAGGTTTAGGGTTAGGGTTAGGGTAAGGTTAAGGGTTAGGGTTAGGGTTAGGGTTACGATTACAGTTAGGGTTAGGTTAGGGTAAGGGTAAGGGTTAGGTTAGGGTTAAGGTTAGGGTTAGGGTAAGGGTTAGGTTTAGGGTTAGGGTTAGGGTAAGGGCAAGGGTTAGGGTTAGGTTTAGTGTTAGTGTTAGGGTAAGGTAAGGGTTACGGTTAGGGTTAGGGTTAGGCTTAGGGTTAGGGTTAGGGTTAGGGTAAGGTTAAGTGTTAATGTTAGGGTTAGGGTAAGGGTTAGGTTTAGGGCAAGGGATGGGGTTAGGGTTAGGGTTAGGTTTAGGGTTGGGGTTAGGGTTAGGGTTAGTGTTAGGGTTAGGGTTAGGGTAGGGGAGAGGGTTAGGTTTAGGTTTGGGATTACGGGTTACGGTTAAAGTTAGTTTTAGGTTTAGAGTTAGGGTTAGGGTTAGGGTTAGGGTAAGGTTAAGTGTTAGTGTTAGGGTTAGGGTTAGGGTTAGGGTAAGGGATGGGGTTAGGTTTAGGGTTAGGGTTAGGGTAAGGTCAAGGGTTAGGGTTAGGGTTAGGGTTAGGGTTAGGGTTATGTTTAGGGTTAGGCTAAGGGTAAGGGTTAGGTTAGGATTAGGGTTAGGGTTAGGGTAAGTGGAAGGGTTAGGTTTAGTTTCGAGTTAGGGTTTGGGTAAGGTTAAGGGTTAGGGTTAGGTTTATGTTTAGGTTTAGGGTTAGGGTTAGGGTAAGGGTAAGTTTTAGGGTTAAGATTAGGATTAGGGTTAGATTTAGTGTTAGGGTAGGGTTAGGCTAAGGGTAAGGATTAGGGTTAGGATTAGGGTTAGGGTTAGGGTAAGGGTTAGGTTTAGGGTTAGGGTTAGGTTTAGGGTTACAGTATAGTTAAGGGTAAGGGTTAGGTTTAGAGATAGGGGTACGGTTAGGGTAAGGGTAAGGGTAGGGTTAGGGTTAGGGTTAGGGTAAGCGTTAGAGTTAGGGTTAGCTTAGGGTTAGAGTTAATGTTAGTGTTAGGTTAAGGGTTAGGGTTAGGGTTAGGGTTAGGATTAGGATTAGGGTAAGGGTTAGAGTTAGGTGTTAGTGTTAGGGTTAGGGTTAGGGTAAAGTTTAGGGTTAGGTTTAGGTTTAGGGTAAGGGTTATGGTAATGGTTAGGGTTAGGGTTAAGTTTAGGGTTAGGGTTAGGTTTAGGGTTAGGGTAAGTGTAAGTGTTCGTGTTAGGTTTAGGGTTAGGGTTAGGGTAAAGGTAAGGGTTAGGTTTAGGTTTAGGGTTAGGGTTAGGGAAAGGATAAGGGTTAGGGTTAAGGTTAGGTTTAGGGTTAGGGTTAGGGTTAAGGTTAAGGTTAGGTTTAGGGTAAGGGTAAGGGTTAGGGTTAGGTTTAGGGTTAGGGTTAGTGTAAGGGTAAGGGTTAGGGTTAGGTTTAGGGTTAGGGTTAGGGTTAGGGTTAGGTTAGGGTAAGGGTTAGGGTTAGGAATAGGGTTAGGGTTAGGGTAAGTTTAAGGATTAGGGTTAGGGGTAGGGTAGGGTAAGGTTTAGTGTTGGGGTTAAGGTTAGGGTTAGGTTATGTGTTAGAGTTTGGGTTAGAGTAAGGGTTAGGATTAGGTTTAGGGTTACCATTAGGGTTAAGGTTGGGGTTAGATTAAGGGTATGTGTTAAGGTTAGGGTTAGGGTTAGGATTAGGTTTAGCATTAGGGTAAGGGTAAGGGTTAGGTTAAGGGTTAGAGTTAAGGTAAGAGTAAGGGTTAGGTTTAGTGTTAGCGTTAGGGTAAGGGTTAGTGTTAGGTTTAGAGTAAGGGTAAGGTTTACGGTTAGGGTTAGGGTTAGGGTAAGGGTAAGGGTTAGGGTTAGGGTTAGGTTGAGGGTTAGGTTTAGGTTTAGGGTAAGGGTAAGGGTAAGGGTTAGGGTTAGTGTTAGGGTTAGGGTAAGGGTAAATGTTAGGGTTAGGGTTAGGATAAGAGTAAGAGTTAGGTCAGAGTTAGGGTTAGGGGTTAGGGTTAGGTTTAGTGTTAGGGTTATGGTTAGGGTAAGGGTTAGTTTTAGGTGTAGGGTTGGGGTTAGGGTAAAGGTAAGGGTTAGGTTTAGGGTTAGGGTTAAGTTTAGGGTTAGGATTAGGGTTAGGGTTAGGGAAAGGATAAGGGTTAGGGTTAAGGTTAGGTTTAGGTTTAGGGTTATGGTTAAGGTTAGAGGTAGGGTAAGGGTAAGGTTAAGGGTTACGGTTAGGTTTAGGGTTAGGGTTAGGGTAAGGGAAATGGCTAGGATTAGGGTTAGGGTTAGTGATAGAGTTAGGGTAAGGGTAAGGGTTAGGGTTAAGATTAGGGTTAGGGTTAGGTTTAGAGTTAGGGTTAGGGTTAGGGTTAGGAATAGGTTTAGGGTTAGGGTAAGGGTTAGGGTTATGGTTAGGGTAAGGTTTAGTGTTGGGGTTAAGGTTAGGGTTAAGTTAAGGGTTAGCGTTTGGGTTAGGGTTGGGGTTAGGTTAAGGGTATGTGTTAAGGTTAGGGTTAGGGTTAGGATTAGGTTTAGCATTAGGGTAAGGGTAAGGGTTATGGTAAGGGGTAGGGTTAAGATAAGGATAAGGTTTATGGTTAGGGTTGAGGTTAGGTTTAGGGTAAGGGTTAGGGTTAGGTTTAGAGTAAGGGTAAGGTTTAGGGTTATTGTTAGGGTTAGGGTTAGTGTAAGTGTAAAGGTTAGGGTTAAGGTTAGGTTTAGGGTTAGGTTTAGGTTTAGGGTAAGGGTAAGGCTTAGGGTTAGGGTTAGGGATAGGGTTAGGGTAAGGGTTAGGGTTGGGGTTAGGGTTAGGGTTGGGTAGGTTAAGGGTAAGTGTTAGGGTTAGGGTTAGGGTTAGGATAAGAGTAAGGGTTAGGTCACAGTTAGGGTTAGGGGTTAGGGTTAGGCGTAGGGTAAGGGTTAGCGTTAGGGGTTAGGGTTAGTGTTAAGGTTAGGTTAAGGGTTAGGGTTATGGTTAGAATAAGGGTTAGTGTTAGGGTTAGGGTAAGGGTAAGGGTTAGGTTAGGATTAGGGTTAGGGTTAGGGTTAGGGTACGGGTAAGGGTTAGGGTTAGGTTAGGTTTTGGGTTAGGGTTATGATTAGGGATAGGGAAAGGATAAGGGTTAGGGTTAAGGTTAGGTTTAAAGTTAGGATTAGGGTTAAGGTGAGAGTGAGGGTTAGGGATGGGTAAGGGTAAGGGTTAGGGTTACGTTATGGGTTCGGGTTAGGTTAAGGGTAAGGGTTAGGGTTAGGTTTAGGGTTAGGGTTAGGGTAAGGGAAAGGGTTAGGTTTAGAGTTAGGGGTAGGGTTAGGGTAAGGGTAAGTTTAGGGTTAGGGTAGGGTTAGGGTAAGCGTTAGAGTTAGGGTTAGGGTTAACGTTAGGGTTAGGTTAATGGTTAAGGTTAGGGTTAGGGTTATGGAAAGGATAGGGTTAGGGTTAAGGTTAGGTTTAGGGTTAGGGTAGGGTTAAGGTGAGGGTGATGGTTAGTGTGGGTAAGGGTAAGGGTTAGGGTTAGGTTATGGGTTAGGGTTAGGTTAAGGTTAAGGGTTAGGGTTAGTGTAAGAGTTAGGTTTAGGGTTAGGGTTAGGGTTAGGGTTAGGGTAAGGGTAAGGTTTAGGGTAAAGTTAAGGGTTAGGGTAAGGGTTAGGGTTAAGGTAAGGGTAAGGGTTTGGGTTAGGGTTAGGGTTAGGGTTAAAGTTAGGGTTAGGTTTAGGGTTAGGGTTAGGGTAAGGGTAAGCGTTAGGGTTAGGGTTAGTGTTAAGGTTACGGAAAGGGTTAGGGTTAGGTTTAGGGTTAGGGTTAGGGTAAAGTTAAGGGTTAGGGTTAGGGTTAGGGTTAGGGTTAGGGTTACGGTTACGGTTACGGTTAGGGTTAGGGTAAGGCTAAGGGTTAGGTTAGGGTTAAGGATAGGGTTAGGGTAAGGGTTAGGTTTAGGGTTAGGGTTAGGGTAAGGGCAAGGGTTAGGGTTAGGTTTTGGGTTAGCGTTAGGGTAAGGGTAAGGGTTACGGTTAGGGTTAGGGTTAGGTTTAGGCTTAGGGTTAGTGTTAGGGTAAGGTTAAGTGTTAGTGTTAGGGTTTGTTTTAGGGTTAGGGTTAGGGTAAGGGTTAGGGTTAAGTTTAGGGTTGGGGTTAAGGTTAGGGTAGGGGGGGTTAGGGTTAGGTTTAGGCTTACGGGTTACGGTTAAAGTTAGTTTTAGGGTTAGGGTTAGGGTTAGGGTATGGGTAGGGGATAAGGTTGGGGATAGGGTTAGGGTTAGGGTTAGGTTTAGGTTTAGGGTTAGGGTAAGGTTAAGGGTTAGGTTTAGGGTTAGTGTTAGGGTTACGGTACGGTTAGGGTTAGGGTATGGGTAAGGGTTAGGTTAGGATTAGGGTTAGGGTTAGGGTAAGGGTAAGGGTTGGGGTTAGGTTTCGGGTTAGGGTTAGGGTAAGGTTAAGGGTTAGGGTAAGGTTTAGTTTTAGGGTTAGTTTTAGGGTTATGGTAAGGTTAAGATTTAGGGTTAAGTTTA
>JANJXV010000463.1:495000-510000 GCA_024803745.1 Megascapheus bottae
GTTAAGGGTTAGAGTTTGGGTTAGGGTTAGGGTTAGTATTAGGTTTAGGGTTACGGTTAGGGTTAGGGTTGGGTTTAGATTAAGGGTATGTGTTAAGGTTAGGGTTATGGTTAGGATTAGGTTTAGCATTAGGGTAAGGGTAAGGGTTAGGTTAAGTGTTAGGGTTAAGGTAAGGTAAGGGTTAGGGTTAGGGTTAGGGTTAGGGTAAGGGTTAGTGCTAGGTTTAGAGTAAGGGTAAGGTTTAGGGTTATGGTTAGGGTTAGGGTAAGATTAAGGGTTAGGGTTAGGGTTAGGGTTAGGGTAAGGGTTAGGGTTAGGGTTGGGATTAGGGTAAGGGTAAATGTTAGGGTTAGGTTTAGGATAAGAGTAAGGGTTAGGTCAGAGTTAGGGTTAGGGGTTAGGGTTAGGGTTAGTGTTAGTGTTAGGTTTAGGGTAAGGGTTAGGGTTAGGTTTGGGGTTAGGGTTAGGGTAAAGGTAAGGGTTAGGTTTAGGGTTAGGGTTAGGTTTAGGGTTAGGATTAGGATTAGGGTTAGGGAAAGGATAAGGGTTAGGGTTAAGGTTAGGTTTAGGGTTAGGGTTAGGATTAAGGTTAGGGTTAGGGTTAGGGTAAGGTTAAGGGTTAGGGTTAGGGTTAGGTTTAGGGTTAGGGTTAGGGATAGGGTTAGGGTAAGTGTAAGGGTTAGCGTTAAGATTAGGGTTAGGGTTAGGTTTAGAGTTAGTGTTAGGGTTAGGGTGTGGGTTAGGGTAAGGGTTAGGGTTAGGGTGTGGGTTAGGGTAAGGGTTAGGGTTAGGAATAGTGTTAGGGTTAGGGTAAGGGTAAGGGTTAGGGTTAGGGTTAGGATTAGCTTTAGCATTAGGGTTAGGGTAAGGGTTAGGGTAATGGGTAGGGTTAAGGTAAGGGTAAGGGTTAGGGTTAGGGTTAGGGTTAGGGTAAGGGTTAGGGTTAGGTTTAGAGTAAGTGTAAGTTTTAGGGTTAGGGTTAGGGGTAGGTTTAGGGTAAGGGTAAATGTTTGGGTTAAGGTAAGGTTTAGGGTTAGGTTTAGGTTTAGGGTAAGGGTAAGGCTTAGCGTTAGGGTTAGGGTTAGGCTAAGTGTTAGGGTTAGGGTTAGGGTTCGGGTTGGGGTTAGGGTAAGGGTAAGTGTTAGGATTAGGGTTAGGGTTAGGATAAGACTAATGGTTATGTCACAGTTAGGGTTAGGGGTTAGGTTTAGGGTTAGGGGTTAGGTGTAGGGGTAGGGTAAGGGTTAGACTTAGGGGTTAGGGTTAGTGTTAAGGTTAGGTTAAGGGTTAGGGTTAGGGTTAAGTTTAGGATAAGGGTTAGTGTTAGGGTTAGGGTAAGGGTAAGGGTTAGGTTAGGGTTAGGTTTAGGGTTAGGTTACGGGTTAGGGTTATGGTTAGGTTAGGTTTATGGTTAGGGTTAGGGTTAGGGATAGGGTAAGGATAAGGGTTAGGGTAAAGGTTAGGTTTAGGGTTAGGGTTAGGGTTAAGGTGAGGGTGAGGTTTAGGGTTGGGTAAGGGTAAGGGTTAGGGTTAGGTTATGGGTTAGGTTTAGATTAAGGGTAAGGTTTAGGGTTAGGGTTAGGGTAAGAGTAAGGGTTAGGGTTAAGGTTAGGATTATGGTTTGTTCAGAGTTAAGGATAGGGTTAGGTTTAGGATTAGGTTAGGGTAAGGGAAAGCGTTAGGTTTAGAGTTAGGGGTAGGGTTAGGGTGAGGGTAATTTTAGCGTTAGGGTTAGGATTAGGGTTAGGGATAGGGTTAGGGAAAGGATAAGGGTTAGGGTTAAGGTGAGGTTTAGGGTTAGGGTTAGGGTTAAGTTGAGGGTTAGGGTTAGGGTTGGGTAAGGGTAAGGGTTAGGGTTAGGTTATGGGTAAGGGTTAGGTTAAGGTTAAGGGTTAGGGTTAGGGTTAGAGTTAGGTTTAGGGTTAGGGTTAGGGTTAGGGTTAGGGTAAGGGTAAGGGTTAGGGTTAAGGTTAGGGTTATGGTTAGGTTCAGACTTAGGGTTAGGGTTAAGTTTAGGGTTAGGTTTAGGGTAATGGAAAGGGTTAGGTTTAGGGATAGGCTTAGGGTTAGGGTTAATGTTAGGGTTAGGGTTAGGGTTAGGGTTAGGGTTAGGGTTACGGTTTCGGTTAGGGTTAGGGTAATGGTATGTGTTAAGGTTAGGGTTAGGGTTAGGGTTAGGGTAAGGTTTAGTGTTGGGGTTAAGGTTAGGGTTAGGGTAAGGGTTAGAGTTTGGGTTAGGGTTGGGTTTAGCGTTAGGTTTAGGGTTACGGTTAGGGTTAGGGTTAGGTTTAGGGTAATGGTATGTGTTAAGGTTAGGGTTAGGGTTAGGGTTAGGTTTAGGGTTTGGTTAAGCATTAGGGTAAGGGTAAGGGTTAGGGTAAGGGTTAGGGTTAAGGTAAGGGTAAGGGTTAGATTTAGGGTTAGGGTAAGTGTTAGGGTTAGGGTTAGGGGTAGGTTAAGGTTAGGGTTAGGGTTACGGTTAGTGTAAGGGTTAGAGTTACGGTTAGGGTGAGGGTTAGGTTTAGGGTAAGGGTTGGGGGTTAGGGTTAGTGTTAGGGTAAGGGTTCGGTTTAGTGTTAGGGTTAGGTTAAGGGTAAGTGTTAGGGTTAGGTTTAGGGTTAGGGTTAGGGTAAGGGTTAGGGGTTAGGTTTAGGGTTAGGGTAAGGTTTAGCATTAGGGTTAGGGTTAGGTTAAGGGTAAGTGTTAGGGTTAGGGTTAGGTTTAGGGTAAGGGTAAGTGTAAGGGTTAGGTTTAGGCTTAGGTTTAGGGTTAGGGTAAGGGTAAGGGTTAGGTTTAGAGTTAGGGGTAGGGTTAGGTTAAGTGTAAGGTTTAGGGTTAGGGTTATGGTTAGGTTTAGAGTTAGGGTAAGAGTTAGGGTTAGGTTTAGGTTTAGGGTTGGGGTAAAGTTAAGGGTTAGGGTGAGCGTTAGGTTTAGGGTTACGGTTAGTGTTAGGGTTAGGGTAAGGGTAAGGGTTAGGTTAGGGTTAGGGTTAGGGTAAGGGTTAGGGTTAGGGTTAGGGTGAGGGTACGGGTTAGGGTTAGGTTTATGGTTAGTGTTAGGGTAAGGGTAAGAGTTAGGGTTAGGTTTAGGGTTAGTTTTAGGGTTACGGTTAGGGTTAGGGTAAGGGTAATGTTTAGGGTTAAGGTTAGGGTTAGGGTTAGGGTTAGGGTAAGGGTAAGGGTAAGGGTTAGGTTTGGAGTTAGGGGTAGGGTTAGAGTAAGGGTAAGGGTTAGGGTTAGTGTTAGTGTTAGGGTAAGCGTTAGAGTTAGGGTTAGGGTTAGGGTTAGAGTTAATGTTTATGTTAGATTAAGGGTTAGGTTTAGGGTTAGCGTTAGGGTTAGGGTAAGGTTTAGGGTTAGGGGTTAGTGTTCGGTTTAGCGTTAGGGTAAGTTTTACGGATAGGTTTCGGGTTAGGGTTAGGGTTAGGGTTAGGGTAAGGGTAAGGTTTAGGGTTAAGGTTAGGGTTAGGGTTAGGTTTAGAGTTAGGGTTAGGTTTAGGGTTAGGGTTAGGGTTAGGGTTAGGTTTAGAGTTAGGTGTAGGGTTAGGGTAAGGATAAGGATTAGGGTTAGGGTTAGGGTGAGCGTTAGAGTTAGGCTTAGGGTTAGAGTTAATGTTAGTGTTAGCTTAAGGGTTAGGGTTAGGGTTAGGGTTAGGGTTAGGGTAAGGTTTAGGGGTTAGTGTTAGGGTTGGGGTTAGGGTAACGGTTAGGGTAAGGGTTAGGTTTAGGGGTAGGGTTAGGTTTACGGTTAGGGTTAGGGTTAGGGAAACGATAAGGATTAGGGTTAAAGTTAGGTTTAGGATTAGGGTTAGGGTTAAGGTTAGTGTTAGGGTTAGGCTTAGGGATAGGGTAAGGGTAACGGTTTGGGTTAGGTTTAGGGTTAGGGTTAGGGTAAGGGTAAGGGTTAGGGTTAGTTTTAGGGTCAGGGTTAGGGTTAGGGTTAACGTTAGGGTAAGGGTTAGGGTTAGGATTACGGTTAGGGTTAGGGTAAGGGTAAGGGTTAGGTTTATCGTTAGGGTAAGGTTTAGTGTTGGGGTTAAGGTTAGGGTTAGGGTAAGCGTTAGAGTTTGGGTTAGGGTTAGGTTTAGCGTTATGTTTAGGGTTAGGGTTAGGGTTAGGTTTAGCATTAGGGTAAGGGTAAGGGTTAGGGTTGAGGTAAGGTTAAGATTTAGGGTTAGGGTTAGGGGAAGGGTTAGCGTTAGGGTTAGGGTAAGGTTAAGGGTAAGCGTTAGGGTTAGGGTTAGGTTTAGGTTAAGGATTAGGGGTTAGCGTTAGGGTTAGTGTAAGGGTTAGGGGTTAGGGTTAGGGTTAGGTTAAGGGTAAGTGTTAGGGTTAGGTTTAGTGTTAGGGTAAGGGTAATTGTTAGGGTTTGGGTTAGGGTTAGGGTAAGGGTTAGGGGTTAGAGTTAGGGTTAGGGTAAGGGTTAGCGTTAGGGTTAGGGTTAGGTTAAGGGTAAGTGTTAGGGTTAGGGTTAGGGTTAGGGTAAGTGTAAGTGTAAGGGTTCGGTTTAGGGTTAGGTTTAGTGTTAGGGTTAGGGTATGGGTAAGGGTTAGGTTTAGAGTTAGGGGTAGGGTTAGGGTAAGGGTAACGGTTAGGGTTAGGGTTAGGGTTAGGGTAAAGTTAAGGGTTAGGGTTAGGGTTAGGTTTATGTTTACGGTTAGGGTTAGGGTTTGTGTAAGGGTTAGGTAAGGGTTAGGGTTAGGGTTAGGGTTAGGGTAAGGGTAAGGGTTAGGGTTAGGGATAGGGTAAGGGTACGGATTAGAGTTAGGGTTAGGATTAGGGTTAGGGTTAGTGTAAGTGTAAGGGTTAGGGTTAGGGGTTAGTGTTAAGTTTAGCGTTAGGGTAAGGTTTAGGGTTAGGTTTAGGTTTAGGGTAAGGGTTATGGTTA
This sequence comes from Megascapheus bottae, assembly GCA_024803745.1. Classification (NCBI taxonomy): domain Eukaryota; kingdom Metazoa; phylum Chordata; class Mammalia; order Rodentia; family Geomyidae; genus Megascapheus; species Megascapheus bottae. Next base: position 499,889 of record JANJXV010000463.1, read on the forward strand.
GGGTTAGTGTTGGGGTTAGGGTTAAGGTTAGGGTTAGGGGTAGGTTTAGGGTAAGGGTAAGGGTTAGGTTAAGGTTGGGTTAGGGTTAGGGTTAGGGTTAGGGTAAGGGTAAGGGTTAGGGTTAGGTTTAGGGTTAAGGTTAGCGTAAGGGTAAGGGTTAGGTTTAGGGTTAGGGTTAGGTTTAGGGTTAGGGTCAGGGTTAGGGTTAGTTAGAGGATAAGGGTTAGTTTTAAGGTTAGGTTTAGGGTTAGGGTTAGGGTTAAGGTTAGGGAAAGGATAAGGGTTAGGGTTAGGTTTAGGGTTAGGGTTAGGGTAAGGGTAAGGGTAGGGTTAGGGTTAGGGTTAGGTTTAGGGTTAGGGTTAGGGATAGGGTTAGGGTAAGGCTAAGGGTTAGGCTTAAGGTTAGGTTTAGGGTTAGGTTTAGGGTTAGGTTTAGGGTTAGGGTGTGGGATAGGGTAAGGTTTAGGGTTAGGATTAGGGTTAGGTTTAGGGTAATGGTAAGGGTTAGGTGTTAGGGTTAGGGTAAGGTTTAGTGTTGGGGTTAAGGTTAGGGTTAGGTTAAGGGTTAGAGATTGGGTTAGGGTTAGGTTTAGGGTTAGGTTTAGGGTTACGGCTACGGTCAGGGTTAGGGTTAGGGTAAGGGTATGTGTTAAGGTTAGGGTTAGGGTTAGGGTTAGGGTTAGCATTAGGGTTAGGGTAAGTGTTAGGGTAAGGGTTAGGGTTAAGGTAAGGGTAAGTGTAAGAGTTAGGGTTAGGGTTAGGGTTAGGTTTAGGGTAAGGGGTAGGTTTAGGTTTAGAGTAAGGGTAAGGTTTAGGGTTAGGGTTAGGGTTAGGGTAAAGGTAAGGTTTAGGTTTAGGTTTAGGGTTAGGTTTAGGGTTAGGGTTAGGGTAAGGGTTAGGGTTAGGGTTAGGGTAAGGGTTAGCGTTAGGGGTTAGGTTTAGTGTTAGGGTTAGGTTAAGGGTTAGGGTCAGGGTTAGGTTTAGGGTTAGGATAAGGGTTACGGTTAGGGTTAGGGTAAGGGTAAGGGTTAGGGTTAGGGTTAAGGTGAGGGTTAGGGTTGCGTAAGGGTAAGGGTTAGGGTTAGGTTTTGGGTTAGGGTTAGGGTAAGGGTAAGGGTTAGTTTTAGGGTTAGGGTTAGGTTTTCGGTTAGGGTTAGGGTTAGGATAAGGTAAGGGTTAGGGTTAGTTTTAGGGTTAGGGTTAGGGTAAGGGTAAGGGTTAGGTTTAGAGTTAGGGGTAGGGTTAGGTTTAGGGTTAGGGTTAGGGGAAGGGTAAGGGTTAGGTTTAGAGTTATTGTTAGGGTTAGGGTAAGGGTAAGGTTTAGGTTTAGAGTTAGGGGTAGGGTTAGGGTAAGGGTTAGGTTTAGGGTTAGTGTAAGCGTTAGAGTTAGGGTTAGGGTTAGGGTTAGATTTAATGTTAGTGTTAGGTTAAAGGTTAGGGTTAGGGTTAGGGTTAGGGTTAGGGTAAGGATTAGGATTAGGGGTTAGTGTTAGGGTTAGGGTTAGGGTAAGTGTTAGGGTTAAGGTTAGGTTTAGGGTTAGGCTTAGGGTTAGGTTAAGTGTAAGGGTTAGGTTTAGGGTTAGGGTTAGGGTTAGGGTAAGGGTAAGGGTTAGGTTTAGGGTGAGGGTTAGGTTTAGGATTAGGGTTAGGGTTATGGTTAGGGTTAGGGTTAGGGTAAGGGTAAGGGTTAGTGTTAGGTTTAGGATTAGGTTAGGGTAAGGGTAAGGGTTAGGTTTAGGGTTAGGGTTAGGTTTAGGGTAAGGGTAAGGGTTAGAGTTTCGGTTAGGGTTAGGTTTAGCGTTAGGTTTAGGGTTATGGTTAGGGTTAGGGTTAGGGTTAGGGTAAGGGTATGTGTTAAGGTTAGGGTTAGGTTAGGATTAGGTTTAGCATTAGGGTAAAGGTAAGGGTTAGGGTAAGGCTTAGGGTTAAGGTAAGGGTAAGGGTTAGTGTTAGGTTTATTCTAAGGGTTAGGGTTAGGGTTAGGATAAGGTTAAGGGTTAGGGTTAGGGTTAGGGTTAGTGTAAGGGTAAGGGTTAGGGTTAGGGTTAGGTTTAGGGTAAAGGTTAGTGGTTATGATTAGGGTAAGGGTTAGGATTAGGTTTAGGGTTAGGTTACGTGTAAGTGTTAGGGTGAGGGTTAGGGTTAGTGTTAGGGTAAGGGTAAGTGTTAGGGTTAGGATTACGTTTAGGGTTAGGGTTAGGGTTAGAGTTAGAGTAAGGGTAAGGGTTAGGTTTAGAGTTAGGGTTAGGGTTAGGGTAAGGGTTAGGGTTAGCGTTAGGGTAAGGGTAAGGGTAAGGGTTATAGTTAGGGTTAGGGTCAGATTTAGGGTTAGGGTTAGGGTTAGGGTAAGGGTAAGGTTTAGGGTTAAGGTTAGGGTTAGGGTTAGGGTAAGGGTAAGGGTTAGGGTTAGGGTAAGCGTTTGAGTTAGGGTTAGGGTTAGGGTTAGAGTTAATGTTAGTGTTAGGTTAAGGGTGAGGGTTAGGGTTAGGGTTAGTTTTAGGGTAAGGTTTAGGGGTTAGTGTTAGGTTTAGCGTTAGGGTAAGGTTTAGGGTTAGGTTTAGGTTTAGGGTAAGGGTTATGGTTAGGGTTAGGTTTAGGGTTCGGGTCAGTGTTAGGGTTAGGGAAAGGATAAGGGTTCGGGTTAAGGTTAGGTTTAGAGTTAGGTTTAGGGTTAAGTTTGTGGAAAGGATAAGGGTTAGGGTTAGGTTTAGGGTTAGGGTTAGGGTAAGGGTAAGGGTAGGGTTAGGGTTAGGTTTAGGGTTAGGGTTATTGATAGGGTTAAGGTAAGGGTAAGGTTTAGGGTTAAGGTTAGGTTTAGGGTTAGGTTTAGGGTTAGGGTTAGGGTAAGTGTTAGTGGTTAGGGTTAGGGTTAGGGTTAGGTTTAGCATTAGGGTAAGGGTAAGGGTTAGGGTAAGGGTTAGAGTTAAGGTAAGGTTAAGGGTTAGGGTCAGGGTTAGTGTTAGGATTAGCGTTAGGGTTAGGGTAAGATTAAGGGTAAGGGTTAGGGTTAGGGTTAGTGTAAGGGTAAGGGTTAGTGTTTGGGTTATGCTTGGGTCTAGGGTAAGGATTAGGGGTTAGGTTTAGGGATAGGTTTAGGGTTACGGTTAGGGTTAGAGTTAGGGTTAGGGTAAGGGTATGTGTTAAGGTTAGGATTAGGGTTAGAGTTAGGGTTAGCATTAGGGTAAGGGTAAGGGTTAGGGTAAGGGTTAGGGTTAAGGTAAGGGTAAGGGTAAGAGTTAGGGTTAGGGTTAGGGTTAGGTTTAGGGTAAGGGTTAGGGTTAGGTTTAGAGTAATGGTAAGGTTTAGGGTTAGGGTTAGGGTTAGGGTTAGGGTAAGAGTAAGGTTTAGGGTTAGGGATAGGTTTAGGGTTAGGATTAGGGTTAGGGTAAGGGGTAGGGTTAGTGTTAGGGTTAGGGTTGGGGTTAGGGTAAGGGTAAGTGTTAGGGTGAGGGTTAGGGTTCAGATAAGAGTAAGGGTTAGGTCAGAGTTAGGGTTAGGGTTTAGGTTTAGGGTTAGGGTAAGGGTTAGTGTTAGGGGTTAGGGTTAGTGCTAGGGTTAGGTTAAGGGTTAGGGTCAGAGTTAGGGTTAGCGTTAGGATAAGGGTTAGGGTTAGGTTTAGGGTAAGTGTAAGTGTTAGGTTAGGGTTAGGGTTAGCGTACGGGTTAGGGTTAGGGTTAGGTTAGGTTTAGGGTTAGGTTTAGGGTTAGGGTTAAGGAAAGGATAAGGGTTAGGTTTAAGGTTAGAATTAGGGTTAGGGTTAGGGTTAAGGTGAGGGTTAGGGTTGGGTAAGGGTAAGGGTTAGGGTTAGGTTATGGGTTAGGGTTAGGGTAAGGGTAAGGGTTAGGGTTAGGGTTGGGTTTAGGGGTAGGGTTAGGGTTAGGGTTAGGTAAGGGTTAGGTTAAGGTTAAGTTTAGGGTTAGGGTTAGGTTTAGAGTTTGGGTTAGGGTTAGGTTTAGGGTTAGGGTTAGGGTAAGGGTAAGGGTTAGGTTTAAAGTTAGGGGTAGGGTTAGGGTAAGTGTAAAGTTTAGGGTTAGGGTAAGCGTTAGAGTTAGGGTTAGGGTTAGGGTTAGAGTTAATGTTAGTGTTAGGTTAAAGGTTAGGGTTAGGGTTAGGGTTAGGGTAAAGATTAGGGATAGGGGTTAGTGTTAGGGTTAGGGTTAGGTTTAGGGTTAGGGTGAGGGTTAGAGTACGGGTTAGGGTTAGGGTTAGGTTTAGGGTTGGGGTTTTGGTAAGGGTAAGTGTTAGGGTTAGGGTTAGGGTTAGGATAAGAGTAAGGGTTAAGGAAAGGATAAGGGTTAGGGTTACGGTTAGGGTTAGGGTTAGGGTTAGGGTTAAGGTGAGGGTTAGGTTTGGGTAAGGGTAAGGGTTAGGGTTAGGTTATGGGTTAGGGTTAGGGTAACGGTAAGGGTTAGGGTTAGGGTTAGGGTTAGGTTTAGGGTTAGGGTTAGGGTTAGGTAAGGGTAAGGTTCAGGGTTAAGTTTAGGGTTAGGGTTAGGCTTAGGGTTAAGTTAAGTGTAAGGGTTAATTTTAGGGTTAGGGTTTGGGTTAGGGTAAGGGTAAGGGTTAGGATTAGGGTTAGGGTTAGGTTTAGGATTAGGGTTAGGGTTAAGGTTAGGGTTAGGGTTAGGGTAAGGGTTAGGGTTAGGTTTAGGGTTAGGGTTAGGGTAAGGGTAAGGGTTAGGTTTAGAGTTAGGGGTAGGGTTAGGGTAAGTGTAAGGGTTAGGGTTAGGGTTAGAGTAAGCGTTAGAGTTAGGGTTAGGGTTAGGGTTAGAGTTAATATTAGTGTTAGGTTAAAGGTTAGGGTTAGGCTTAGGGTTAGGGTAAAGATTAGGGTTACGGGTTAGTGTTAGGGTTAGGGTTAGGGTTAAGGTTAGGGTTATGGTTAGGCTTAGGGTTAGGTTAAGTGTAAGGGTTAGGTTTAGGGTTAGGGTTTAGGTTAGGGTAAGGGTTAGGGTTAGGTTTAGGGTTAGGGTTAGGGTAAGGGTAAGGGTTAGGGTTACAGTTAGGGGTAGGGTTAGGGTAAGTGTAAGGGTTAAGGTTAGGGTTAGGGCAAGCATTAGAGTTAGGGTTAGGGTTAGAGTTAATATTAGTGTTAGGTTAAAGGTTAGGGTTAGGATTAGGGTTAGGGTTAGGGTTAGAGTAAAGATTAGGGTTACGGGTTAGTGTTAGGGTTAGGGTTAGGGTAAGGGTTAGGGTTAAGGTTAGGGTTAGGGTTAGGCTTAGGGTTAAGATAAGTGCAAGGGTTAGGTTTAGGGTTAGGGTTTGGGTTAGGGTAAGGGTAAGGGTTAGGTTTAGGGTTAGGGCTAGGTTTAGGATTAGGGTTAGGGTTAAGGTTAGGGTTAGGGTTAGGGAAAGGGTAAGGGTTAGTGTTAGGGTTAGGGTTAGGTTTAGGGTTAGGGTGAGGGTTAGAGTACGGGTTAGGGTTAGGGTTAGGTTTAGGGTTGGGGTTTTGGTAAGGGTAAGTGTTAGGGTTAGGGTTAGGGTTAGGATAAGAGTAATTGTTAAGGAAAGGATAAGGGTTAGGGTTAAGGTTAGGGTTAGGGTTAGGGTTAAGGTGTGGGTTAGGTTTGGGTAAGGGTAAGGGTTAGGGTTAGGTTATGGGTTAGGGTTAGGGTTAGGGTAAGGGTTAGGGTTAGGGTTAGGGTTAGATTTAGGGTTAGGGTTAGGGTTAGGGTAAGGGTAAGGGTTAGAGTTTGGGTTAGGGTTAGGTTTAGCGTTAGGTTTAGGGTTCCGGTTAGGTTTAGGGTTAGGGTTAGGGTAAGTGTATCTGTTAAGGTTAGGGTTAGGTTAGGGTTAGGTTTAGCATTAGGGTAAATGTTAGGGTAAGGGTTAGGGATAGGGTAAGGTTAAGGGTTAGGGTTAGGGTTAGGGTAAGGGTAAGCGTTAGGGTAAGGGTTAGGTTTAGGGTAAGGTTAGTGGTTAGGGTTAGCGAAAGGGTTAGGATTAGGTTTAAGGTTAGGGTTAGGGTTAGAGTTAGGGTAAGGGTAAGGGTTAGGTTTAGATTTAGGGGTAGGTTTAGGGTAAGGGTAAGTGTTAGGGTTAGGGTTAGGGTTAGGGTAAGAGTTAGGGTTAGGTTTAATGTTAGGGTAAGGGTAAGATTAAGGGTTAGGGTTAGGGTTAGGGTTAGGTTTAGTTTTAGGTTTAGGGTAAGGTTAATTTTTAGGTTAGGGTTATGGTTAGGGTTAGGGTAAGGGCAAGGGTTAAGGTAAGGGTTAGGGTTAAGGTAAGGTTAAGTGTTAGGCTTAGGTTAAGGGTAAGTGTTAGGGTTAGTGTTAGGGTTAGGGTAAGGGTAAGGGTTAGGGTTAGGGTTTGTTTTAGGTTTAGGGTAAGGGTAAGTGTTAGGTTTCGAGGTAGGGTTAGGGTTAATGTAAGGGTAAGGGTTAGGGTTAGGTTTAGGGTTGGGGTTTTGGTAAGGGTAAGTGTTAGGGTTAGGGTTAGGGTTAGGATAAGAGTAAGGGTTAAGGAAAGGATAAGGGTTAGGGTTACGGTTAGGGTTAGGGTTAGGGTTAGGGTTAAGGTGAGGGTTAGGTTTGGGTAAGGGTAAGGGTTAGGGTTAGGTTATGGGTTAGGGTTAGGGTAACGGTAAGGGTTATGGTTAGGGTTAGGGTTAGGTTTAGGGTTAGGGTTAGGGTTAGGTAAGGGTAAGGTTCAGGGTTAAGTTTAGGGTTAGGGTTAGGCTTAGGGTTAAGTTAAGTGTAAGGGTTAATTTTAGGGTTAGGTTTTGGGTTAGGGTAAGGGTAAGGGTTAGGATTAGGGTTAGGGTTAGGTTTAGGATTAGGGTTAGGGTTAAGGTTAGGGTTAGGGTTAGGGTAAGGGTTAGGGTTAGGTTTAGGGTTAGGGTTAGGGTAAGGGTAAGGGTTAGGTTTAGAGTTAGGGGTAGGGTTAGGGTAAGTGTAAGGGTTAGGGTTAGGGTTAGAGTAAGCTTTAGAGTTAGGGTTAGGGTTAGGGTTAGAGTTAATATTAGTGTTAGGTTAAAGGTTAGGGTTAGGCTTAGGGTTAGGGTAAAGATTAGGGTTACGGGTTAGTGTTAGGGTTAGGGTTAGGGTTAAGGTTAGGGTTATGGTTAGGCTTAGGGTTAGGTTAAGTGTAAGGGTTAGGTTTAGGGTTAGGGTTTAGGTTAGGGTAAGGGTTAGGGTTAGGGTTAGGGTTAGGGTTAGGGTAAGGGTAAGGGTTAGGGTTACAGTTAGGGGTAGGGTTAGGGTAAGTGTAAGGGTTAAGGTTAGGGTTAGGGCAAGCATTAGAGTTAGGGTTAGGGTTAGAGTTAATATTAGTGTTAGGTTAAAGGTTAGGGTTAGGATTAAGGTTAGGGTTAGGGTTAGAGTAAAGATTAGGGTTACGGGTTAGTGTTAGGGTTAGGGTTAGGGTAAGGGTTAGGGTTAAGGTTAGGGTTAGGGTTAGGCTTAGGGTTAAGATAAGTGCAAGGGTTAGGTTTAGGGTTAGGGTTTGGGTTAGGGTAAGGGTAAGGGTTAGGTTTAGGGTTAGGGCTAGGTTTAGGATTAGGGTTAGGGTTAAGGTTAGGGTTAGGGTTAGGGAAAGGGTAAGGGTTAGTGTTAGGGTTAGGGTTAGGTTTAGGGTTAGGGTGAGGGTTAGAGTACGGGTTAGGGTTAGGGTTAGGTTTAGGGTTGGGGTTTTGGTAAGGGTAGGTGTTAGGGTTAGGGTTAGGGTTAGGATAAGAGTAATTGTTAAGGAAAGGATAAGGGTTAGGGTTAAGGTTAGGGTTAGGGTTAGGGTTAAGGTGTGGGTTAGGTTTGGGTAAGGGTAAGGGTTAGGGTTAGGTTATGGGTTAGGGTTAGGGTAAGGGTAAGGGTTAGGGTTAGGGTTAGGGTTAGATTTAGGGTTAGGGTTAGGGTTAGGGTAAGGGTAAGGGTTAGAGTTTGGGTTAGGGTTAGGTTTAGCGTTAGGTTTAGGGTTCCGGTTAGGTTTAGGGTTAGGGTTAGGGTAAGTGTATCTGTTAAGGTTAGGGTTAGGTTAGGGTTAGGTTTAGCATTAGGGTAAATGTTAGGGTAAGGGTTAGGGATAGGGTAAGGTTAAGGGTTAGGGTTAGGGTTAGGGTAAGGGTAAGCGTTAGGGTAAGGGTTAGGTTTAGGGTAAGGTTAGTGGTTAGGGTTAGCGAAAGGGTTAGGATTAGGTTTAAGGTTAGGGTTAGGGTTAGAGTTAGGGTAAGGGTAAGGGTTAGGTTTAGATTTAGGGGTAGGTTTAGGGTAAGGGTAAGTGTTAGGGTTAGGGTTAGGGTTAGGGTAAGAGTTAGGGTTAGGTTTAATGTTAGGGTAAGGGTAAGATTAAGGGTTAGGGTTAGGGTTAGGGTTAGGTTTAGTTTTAGGTTTAGGGTAAGGTTAATGTTTAGGTTAGGGTTATGGTTAGGGTTAGGGTAAGGGCAAGGGTTAAGGTAAGGGTTAGGGTTAAGGTAAGGTTAAGTGTTAGGCTTAGGTTAAGGGTAAGTGTTAGGGTTAGTGTTAGGGTTAGGGTAAGGGTAAGGGTTAGGGTTAGGGTTTGGTTTAGGTTTAGGGTAAGGGTAAGTGTTAGGTTTCGAGGTAGGGTTAGGGTTAGGGTAAGGGTAAGGGTTAGGGTTAGGGTTAGGGTTAGTGTTAGGGTAAGAGTTAGGGTTAGGTTTAGGGTTAGGGTTATGGTAAGGTTAAGGGTTAGGGTTAGGGTTAGGGTTAGGGTTACGGTTAAGGTTAGGGTTAGGGTAAGGGTTAGGTTAGGGTTAGGGTTAGGGTTAGGGTAAGGGTAAGGCTTGGGTAAGGGTTAGGGTAAAGGTAAGAGTAAGGGTTAGGGTTAGGTTAAGGGTAAGTGTTAGGGTTAGGGTTAGGATTAGGGTAAGGTAAGTGTAAGAGTTACAGTTAGGGTTAGGGTAAAGTTAAGGGTTAGGGTTAGGGTTAGGGTTAGGGTAAGGGTAAGGGTTAGGGTTAGGGTTTGGTTTAGGTTTAGTGTTAGGGTAAGAGTTAGGGTTAGGTTTAGGGTTAGGGTTAGGTTAAGGTTAAGGTTTAGGGTTAGGGTTAGGTTTACGGTTAGGGTTAGTGTTAGGGTAAGTGTAAGGGTTAGGTTAGGGTTAGGGTTACGGTTAGGGTAAGGGTAAGGGTTAGGGTAAGGGTTAGGGTTAAGGTAAGGGTAAGGGTTAGGATTAGGTTAAGGGTAAGTGTTAGGGTTAGGGTTAGGGTTAGGGTAAAGTTAAGGGTTAGGGTTAGGGTTAGGGTAAGGGTAGGTGTAAGGTTTAGGGTTAGGGTTAGGATAAGGTTAAGGGTTAGGGTTAGGGTTACGGTTAGGGTAAGGGTAAGGGTTAGGTTTAGGTTTAGGGTTAGGTTTAGGGTATGGGTTAGGGGTTAGGGTTAGGGTTACGGTAAGTGTTAGGGTTAGGGTTAGATTTAGGTTAACGGTAAGTGCTAGGGTTAGGTTTAGGTTTAGGGTTAATGTTAGGGTTAGCGTTAGGGTAAGGGTTAGGGGTTAAGGTTAGGGTTAGGGTAAGGGGTAGCGTTAGGGTTAGGGTTAGGTTAAGGGTAAATGTTTGGGTTAGCTTTAGGGTAAGGATAAGGTTTAGGTTTAGAGTTAGGGGTAGGGTTAGGGTAAGGGTAAGGGTTAGGGTTAGGGTTAGGGTTAGGGTTAAGGTAAGAGTTAGGGTTAGGTTTAGGTTTAGGGTTAGGGTAAGGTTAAGGTTAGGGTTAGGGTTAGGGTTACGGTTAGGCTTAGCGTTAGGGGTTATGGTTAGGGTTAGGGTAAGGGTTAGCGTTAGGGTTAGGGTTAGGTTAAGGGTAAGTTTTAGGGTTAGTGTTAGGTTTAGGTTTAGGGTTAGGGTTAGGGTTTGGGTAAGGGTTAGGTGTTAGGGTTAGGGTAAGGGTTAGCATTAGGTTTAGGGTTAGGTTAAGGGTGAGTGTAAGGGTTAGGTTTAGGGTTAGAGTTAGGGTTAGGTTTATGGTAAGGGTAAGGGTTAGGTTTAGAGTTAGGGGTAGGGTTATGGTAAGGGTAAGGGTAAGGGTTAGAGTTAGGGTTAGGGTTTGGGTTAGGTTTTGGTAAGAGTTAGGGTTAGGTTTAGGGTTTGGGTTACGGTAAGGGTTAGGGTTAGGGTAAGGGTAAGGGTTAGGTTAGGTTTAGGGTTAGGGTAAGGGTTAGAGTTAGGT
>JANJXV010000463.1:515000-605000 GCA_024803745.1 Megascapheus bottae
GTTAGGGTTAGGGTTAGGGAAATGGTAAGGGTTAGGGTATGTGTTAGGTTTAGGGTTAGGGTTAGGTTTAGGGTTAGGGTCAGGGATAGGGTTAGGGTTAGGTTTAGGATTAGGGTTAGAGTTAGGGATAGGGTAAGGGTTACGGTTACGTTTAGTGTTAGGGTTAGGGGTTAGGGTTAGGGTTAGGGTTAGGGTTAGGGTTTGGTAAGGGTAAGGTTTAGGGTTAGGGTTAGGGTTAGGTTCAGGGTTAGGGTTAGGGTAAGGGTAAGGGTTAGTGTTAGGATTAGGGATAGGGTTAAGGTTAGGGTTAGGTTTAGGGTTAGGGTTAGTGTTAGGGTTAGCATTAAGGTTAGGGTTAGGGTTAGGGTAAGCGTAAAGGTTAGGGTTAGGGTTAAGGTAAGGGTAAGGTTTAGGATTACGGTTTGGGTTAATGTTAGGGTTAGGGTTAGGGGTTAGTTTTAGGGTTAGGGTTAGGGGTAGGATTAGGTTTAGAGTTAGGGTTAGTGTAAGGGTTAGGGTTAGGATTAGGTTTAGGGTTAGGAGTTAGTGTTAGGGTTTGGGTTAGGGTTAGGGTTTGGTTAAGGGTAAGGATTAGCGTTAGGGTTAGGGTTAGGTTTAGGTTTAGGGTTAGGGTAAGTGTAAGGGTTAGGGTTAGTGTTAGGGATAGGGTTAAGGTTAGGGTTAGGGTTACGGTTATGCTTAGGATAAGGGTAAGGGTTAGGGTTAGGGTTAGGGTAAGGTTAAGGTTTAGAATTAGGGTTAGGGTTAGGACAAGGATAAAGGTTAGGGATAGTGTGAGGGTGGCGTTAGGGTAAGGGTAATGGATAGCGTTAATGTTAATTTTAGGGTTAGGGTAAGGGTAAGGGTTAGATTAAGGTTATCGGTTAAGGTTAGGGTAAGGGTAAGGGTTAGGATAAGGATAACAGTTAGTGTTAATGTTAGGGTTAGGGTTAGGGGTTAGGGTTAGGTTTAGGGTAATGGTAAGGGTTAGGGTTAGTGTTAGGGTTAGGTTGAAGGTTAGGGTTAGGGTTAGGGAAAGAGTAACGGTTAGGGTAAGTGTTAGGTTTAGGGTTAGGGTTAGGGTTAGGGTTAGGGTAAGGGATAGGGTTAGGATTAGGTTTAGGGTTAGGGTTTGGGTAAGGTTAAGGGATAGGGTTAGGTTTAGGGTTAGGTTTAAGATTAGGGTAAGGGTAAGGGTAAGGGTTTTGGTTAGGGTTAAGGATAGGTTTAAGGTTAGGGTTAGGGTTATGGTTAGGGTTAGGATAAGGTAAGGATTAGGGTTAGGGTTAGGGTTAGGGTTATGATAAGGGTTAGGGTTAGGATGAGGGTTAGGGTTAGGGTAAGGATTAGTGTTAGGGTTAGGGTTAGGTTGAGGGTTAGCATTAAGGTTAGGGTTAGGGTTAGGGTAAGGATAAGGGATAGGGTTAGGGTTAGTGTTAGGGTTCGGGTTCGGGTTAGGGTTAGGGTAAGGTTAAGGGTTAGGATTAGGGTTAGGGTAAGGGGAAGTTTTAGGATTAGGGTTAGGGTTAGGGTTAGGGTTAGGGTTATGTTTAGGGTAAAGGTTACGGTTAGGTTTAGGGTAAGGGTAAGGTTTAGGTTAGGGTTAGGGTTAGGGTTAATGTTACGGTTAGGGTTAGGGTTAGGGTTAGGGATAGGATAAGGGTAAGTGAGAGGGTTAGGGTTAGGGTTAGTGTTATGGTTAGGGTAAGGGTTAGGGTTAGGGATAGTGTTAGGGTAAGGGTTATGGTAAGGGTTAGGGTTACGGTTAGGTTTGTGGTTAGGTTTAGTGTAAGGGTAAAGGTTAGGGTTAGGGTTAGGGTTAGATTTAGGGTTAGGGTTAGGGTAAGGGTAAGGATTAGGGTTAGGGTTAGGGTTAAGATTAGGGTTAGGGTTAGGTTTAGGGTTAAGGTTAGGGTAAGGGTAAGGGTTAGGGTTAGGGTTAGGGTTACGGTTAGGTTTAGGTTAAGGGTGAGAGTTAGGGTTAGGGTTAGGATTAGGGGTTAGGGTTAGGGTTAGGGTTAGGGTAGGGGTTAGGGTTATGGTTATGGTTAGGGTAAGAGTTAGGGTTTGGATTAGGGTTAGGGTTAAGCTAAGTGATAGGGTTAGGGTTAGTGTTAGGATAATGGTTAGGGTTAGGATAAGGAATAGGGTTAGGGTTAGGGTTAGGGTTAGGGTTAGGGTAAGGGTAAGTGTTAGGGTTAGGGTTAGGGTTAGTGTTATGGTTAGGGTAAGTATTAGGGTTAGGGCTAGGGCAAGTGTAATGGTGTGGGTTAGGGTTAGGGTTAGGGTTAGGGTTTTTTTTAGGTTTAGGGTTAGGTTAAGAGTAACTGTTAGGGTTAGGGTTAGGATTAATGTTAAGTTTAGGGTTAGGGTAATGTTTAGTGTTAGGGAAAGGGTAAGGTTTAGGGTAAGGGTTCGGGTTAGGGTTACGGTTAGGGTTCGGTGTTAGGGTTAGGGTTAGGGATAGGGTAAGGGTTAGGGTTAGGGTTAGGTTAGGGTAAGGGTAAGTGTTAGTGTTAGGGTTAGGGTTAGGGTTAGGTAAGGGTTAGGGTTACGTTTAGGGTTAGTTTTAGGGTTAGGGTTAGGGTTAGGGTAAGTGTTAGGGTTAGGGTTAAGGTTAAGATAAGTGTAAGGGTTAGGGTTAGAGTTAGGGTTAGGGGTTAGGGTTAGGGTTAGGTTTAGGGTTAGGGTTAGGGTAAAGTTTAGGGTTAGGATAAGGGTAACGTTTATGGTTAGGGTTAGGATTATGGGTTAGGATTAGGGTTAGGTTTAGGGTTAGGGTTAGGGTAAGTGTAAGTGTGAGGTTTAGGCTTAGGGTTAGGGTTAGGGTTAGGGTAAGGGATAGGGTTAGGGTTAGGGTTAGGATTAGGGTTAGAATTAGGGTTACGGTAAGGGTTAGGGTTAGGGTTTGGGTTAGGGTAACGGTAAGTGTTAGGGTTAGGGTTAGGGTTAGGGTTAGGTTTAGGATAAGGGTAAGCGTTATGGTTAGGGTTAGGTTTAGTGTTAGGGGTTAGGGTTAGGGTAAGATTAAGGGTAAAGTTTAGGGTTAGGGTTAGGGTTAGGGTAAGGGTAAGGGTTAGGGTTAGGGTTAGGGTTACGGTAAGTGTTAGGGTTAGGGTTAGGTTTAGGGTGAGTGTAAGGGTTGGATAAGCGTAACGGTTAGGTTTAGGGTAAGGTTTATGGTGAGGGTTAAGGGTTAGGGTTAGGGTTATGGTTGGGGTTAGGGGTAGGGTAAGGGTAAGGGTTCTGGTTAGCTTTAGGGTTAGTGTTAAGGTTAAGGTTATGGTAAGGGAAAGGGTTAGGGTTAGGGTTGGGTTAGGCTTAGGTTTAGGGTTAGGGTTAGGGTTACGGTAAGGTTAAGGGTTAGGGTTAGGGTTAGGGTTAGGATTAGGGATAGGGTTAGGGTGAGGGTTAGGTTTAGGGTTAGGGTTAGGGTTAGATTTAGGGTTAGGTTAGGGTTAAATTTAGGGTTAGGGTTAGGGTTAGGATAAAGGTAAGGGTTAGGGTTAGTGTTAGGGGTTAGGGTTAGGGTTAGTGTTAGGTTTGGGGTTAGGTTTAGGGTAAGGGTTAGGGTTGGGATAAGGGTAATGGTTAGGGTTAGGGTTAGGGTTATGGTTTAGGATTAGGTTAGGTTTAGGGTTAGGGTTATGGTTCGGGTTAGGGTAAGGGTTAGTTTTAGGGTAAGGGTAAGTGTTAGAGTTAGGGTTAGGGTTGGGCTTAGTATAAGGATAAGGGTTAGGGTAAGGGTTAGGTTTAGGTTTAGGGTTAGGGTAAGGATGAGGGTTAGTGTTAGGGTAAGTGTAAGGATGAGGGTTAGGGTTAGGTTTAGGGATAGGGTTAGGGTTAGGTTCAGTGTTAGCGTTAAGGTAAGGGTAAATGTTAGGGTTAGGGTTAGGGTTAGGGGTAAGGGTTAGGGTTAGGGTTAGGGTTAAGGCAAAGGTAAGTTTTAGGATTAGGGTTAGGGTTAGGGTTAGGGTTACGGTTAGGTTTAGTGTTAATGTTAAGGTTAGGGTTAGAGTTAGGGTTAATGAAAGTGTATGGGTTAGGGTAAGGTTTAGGTTTAGGGTAAGGGTAGGTTTAGGGTTAGGGTAAGCGATAGGGTTAGAGTTAGGGTTAGGGTAAGGGTTAGGGTTAGGATTAGGTTTAGGGTTACGGGTTAGGTTTAGAGTTAGGGTTAGGGTAAGGTTTAGGTTTAGGATTAGGTTTAGGGTTAAGGGTTAGGGTTAGGGTTAGGTTTAGGTTTAGGGTTAGGGTTAGGATTATGGTTAGAGTTAGGGTTAGGGTAAGGTTTAGGGTTAGGATTGGGTTTAGGGTTACGGGATAGGGTTGGGGTTAGGTTTAGGGTTAGGGTTTGGGTAACGGTAAGGATTAGGGTTAGGTTTAGGGTTAGGTTTAGTGTTAGGATTAGGGTAAGTGTAAGGTTTAGGATTAGGGTTAGGGTTAGGGTTAGGGTAAGGGTAAAGTTTAGGGATAGGGTTAGGGTGGCGTTAATGTAAGGGTAAGGGTTAGGGTTAATGTTACGGTTAGGGTTAGAGTAAGGGTAAGGGTTAGATAATGGGTAATGGTTAGGGTTAGGGTAAGGGTAAGGGTTAGGTTAAGGGTAACGGTTAGGGTTAATGTTAGGGTTAGGGTTAGGGGTTAGGGTTAGGGTTAGGGTAAGGGTAAGGTTTAGGTTTAGGTTTAGGGTTAGGTTCAAGGTTAGGGTTAGGTTTAGGGAAAGAGTAACGGTTAGGGTAAGTGTTAGGTTTAGGGTTAGGGTTAGGGTTAGGGTAAGGGATAGGGTTAGGGTTAGGTTTAGGATTAGGGTTAGAATTAGGGTTAGGGTAAGGGTAAGGGTAAGGTTTAGGGTTAGGTTTAGGTTTATGGGTTAGGATTAGGGTTATGGTTAGGGTTAGGGTTAGGGTAAGGGTAAGGGTTTTGGTAAGGGTTAGGAATAGGTTTAAGTGTAGGGTTAGGGTTAGGGTTAGGGTTAGGATAAGGGTAAGGGTTAGGGTTAGGTTTAGGTTTATGTTAAGGGTTTGGGTTAGTATTAGGGTTAGGTTTAGGGTAAGGAATAGGGTTAGGGTTAGGTTTAGGGTGAGGGTTAGCATTAAGGTTAGGCTTAGGGTTAGGGTAAGGATAAGGGATAGGGTTAGGGTTTTGGTTAGGGTTCGGGTTCAGATTAGGGTTAGGGTAAGGGTAGGGGTTAGGATTATGGTTAGGTTAAGGGTAAGTGTTAGGGTTAGGGTAAGGGTAAGGGTAAGGGTTAGGGTCTGGAATAGTGTTAGAGTAAGGGTTATGGTAAGGGTTAGAGTTACGGTTAGGTTTAGGGTTAGGGTTAGTGTAACGGTAAAGGTTAGGGTTAGGGTTAGGTTTAGGGTTAGGGTTAGGGTAAGGGTAAGGATTAGGGTTAGGGTTAGTGTCAAGTTTAGGGTTAGGGCTAGGTTTAGGGTTAAGGTTAGGGTAAGGGTAAGGGTTAGGCTTAGGGTTAGTGTTACCATTAGGTTTAGGGTAAGGTTAAGAGTTAGGAATAGGGTTAGGGTTAGGGATAGGGGTTAGGGTTAGGGTTAAGGTTATGGGTTAGGGTTAGGGTTAGGGTTAGGGTTAGGGTTAGCATAAGGATAAGGGTTAGGGTAAGGGTTAGTTTTAGGTTTAGGGTTAGGGTAAGGATTAGGGTTAGTGTTAGGGTAAGGGTAAGGATGAGGGTTAGGGTTAGGGTTAGGGTAAGTGTAAGGATTAGGGTTAGGGTTAGGGTTAAGGTTAGGGTTAAGGTTAGGTTTAGGGTTAAGGTTAGGGTAAGGGTAAGTTTAGGGTTAGGTTAAGGGTTACCGTTAGGTTTAGGGTAAGGATAACAGTTAGGGTTAGGTTTAGGGTTAGGGGTTAGGGTTAGGTTTAGGGTTAGGGAAGGGTTAGGGTTAGGGTTAGGGTTAGAGTTAGGCTTAGCATAAGGATAAGGGTTAGGGTAAGGGTTAGGTTTAGGCTTAGGGTTAGGGTAAGGATTAGGGTTAGTGTTAAGTAAGGGTAAGGATGAGGTTTAGGGTAAGTGTTAGGGTAAGTGATAGGCTTAGGGTTAGGGTTAGGATTAGGGTTAGAGTTAGGGTTAGGGTTAGGGTAAGGGTAAAGGTTAGGGTTTGGGTTAGGGTTAGGGTTAGGCTAAGGGATAGGGTTAGGGTTAGTGTTAGGATTAGGGTTAGGGTAAGGGTTAGGGTAAGGGTTAGGGTTAGGGTTAGGGTTATGGTAAGGGTAAGTATTAGGGTTAGGTTCAGGGTTAGGGTTAAGGTAAGGGTAAGGGTAAGGGTTAGGGTTAGGTTTAGGGCTGGGGTTAAGGTTAGGGTTAGGGTTAGGGTAAGGGTAAGGGTTAGGATTAGGGTTTGGGTTAGTGTAAGGTTTAGGGTTACTGTTAGGGTTAGGGTGAGGGTTAGGGTTAGGGTTAGGGTTAGGTTTAGGTTTAGGGGTTAGGCTTAGGGTTAGCGTTAGGGTTAGGTTTAGGGCAAGTGTTTGGACAAGGCTAAGGTTTAGGTTAGGGTTAGGCTTAGGGTTAGCGGTTAGGTTTAGGGTTAGTGTTAGTGTTAGGGTTAGTGTTAGGGTTAGGGAAAGGGTAAGAGTTAGGGTTAGGGTTAGGGTTAGGGTCAGTTTTAGGTTTAGGGTTAGGTTAAGGGTAACGGTTAGGGTTAGGGTTAGGATTAATATTAAGGTTAGGGTTAGGGTAAGGGTTAGGGTTAGGGTTAGGGAAAGGGTAAGGGTTAGGGTAAGTGTTAGGGTTAGGGTTAGGCTTAGGGTTCGGTGTTAGGGTAAGGGTTAGGGATAGGGTAAAGGTTAGGGTTAGGGTTAGGGTTAGGGTAAGGGTAAGCGTTAGTGTTAGGGTTAGGGTTATGGTTAGGTAAGGGTTAGGGTTACGTTTTGGGTTAGGTTTCGGGTTAGGTAAGGGTTAGGGTTACGTTTAGGTTTAGGTTTAGGGTTAGGGTTAGGATAAGTGTAAGTGTTAGGGTTAGGGTACGGTTAGGGGTTAGGGTTAGGGTTAGTGTTAGGGTTAGGTTTAGGGTTACGGTTAGGGTAAAGTTTAGGGTTAGGATAAGGGTAATGGTTAGGGTTAGGGTTAGGGTTATGGGTTAGGGTTATGGTTAGGTTTAGGGTTAGGGTTAGGGTAAGGGTAAGTGTGAGGTTTAGGTTTAGGTTTAGGGAAAGGATAAGGGTTAGGTTTATGGTTAAGGTGAGGGTTAGGGTTAGGATTAGGTTTAGGGTTGGCGTTAAGGTGAGGGTTAGGGTTAGGGTAAGGGTTAGTTTTAGGGTAAGGTTGACGGTTAGGGTTAGGTTTAGGGTTATGGTTAGGGTAAGAGTAAGGGGTAGGTTTAGGTTTATGGTTGGGGTTAAGGTTAGGGTTAGGGTTAGGGTAAAGGTAAGGGTTAGTGTTAGGGTTAGGGTTAGGGTAAGGGTTAGGGTTAGGGTTAGGGCTAGGGTTAGGGTGAGGTTTAGGGTTAGGGTTACGGTTAGGTTTAGGGTTAGGGGTTAGGGTTAGGGTTAGCGTTAGGGTTAGATTTAGGCTAGGGTTAGGGCAAGGCGAAGGGTTGGGTTAGGGTTAGGGTTAAGGTTTAGGTTTAGGGTTATGTTTAGGGTTAGGGTTAGGGTTAGGGCAAGTCTAAGGGTTGGATTCAGGTTAGGGTTAGGGTTAGGGGTTAGGTTTAGGGTTAGGGTTAGGGTTAGGGAAAGGGTAAGGGTTAGGGTAAGGTTTAGGGTTAGGGTTAGTGTTAGGGTTATGGTAAGTATTAGGGTTAGGACTAGGGCAAGGGTAAGGGTGTGGGTTAGGGTTGGGGTTATAGTTAGGGTTAATTTTAAGTTTAGGTTTAGGTTAAGGGTAATGGTTTGGGTTACGGTTAGGGGTAATGTTAAGGTTAGTGTTAGGGTAAGGGTTAAGGTTAGGGAAAGGTAAGGGTTAGGGTAAGGGTTACGGTTAGGCTTAGGGCTAGGGTTAGGGTTCGGGGTTAGGGTTAGGGTTAGGGATAGGGTAAGGGTTAGGGTTAGGGTTAGGGTTAGGGTAAGGGTTAGGGTTAGGTTTAGCTTTAGGGTTAGGTTTAGCGTACTTGTTAGGGTACGTGTTAGGGTTAGGGTTAGGATATGGGTAAGGGTTAGGGTTAGGGTTAGGTTTAGGGTGAGGGTTAGGGGAAGGGTAAGGGTTAGGGTTGGGGTTAGGGTTAGGTTTAGGGTTAGGGTGAGGGTAAGGGTAAGGGTTAGTGATAGGGTTAGGGTTAGGGTTAGGGTTAGGGTAAAGGTAAGTGTTAGTGTTAGGTTTAGGGTTAGGGGTTAGGGTTAGCGTTAGGGTTAGAGTAAGGGTTATGGTTGGGGTTAGGGTTAGGGTAAGGTTAAGAGTTAGGGTTAGGGATAGGCTTAGGTTTAGGGTAAGTATAAGGGTTTGGGTTAGGGTTAGGGTTAGGTTTAAGTTTACGGTCAGGGTTAGGTTTAGGATAAGGGTTAGTGTTAGGGTTAGGGTTAGGTTTAGGGTTAGGGTTAGGGTAAGGGTAAGGGTTAGGGTTTGAGTTAGGGTTAGGGTTAGGCTAAGGGATAGGGTTCGGGTTAGTGTTAGGATTAGGGTTAGGGTTAGGGTTAGGGTAAGTTTTAGGGTTGTGGATAGGGTTAGGGAAAGGGTAAGTGTTAGGGTTAGGTTCAGGGATAGGGTTAAGGTAAGGGTAAAGTTTAGAGTTAGGGTTAGGGTTAGGGTTAGGGGTAAGGGTTAGGGTTAGGGTAAGGGTTACGGTTAGGTTTAGCGTAAGGGTGAGGTTTATGGTTAGGGTTAGGGTTTGGGGTAATGTAAGGGTAAGGATTAGGGTTAGGGTTAGGGTTAAGTTTAGGTTTAGGGTTAGGGTTAGGTTAACGGTAAGGGTTAGGGTTAGGGTTAGGGTTAGGGTTAGGGTTAGGGTAAGGGTAAGGGTTAGGGTTTGGTTTAGGGCTAGGGTTAGGCTAAGGGATAGGGTTAGGATTAGTGTTAGGATTAGGGTTAGGGTAAGGGTTAGGGTAAGGGTTAGGGTTAGGGTTAGGGTTAGGGTAAGGGTAAGTGTTAGGGTTAGGTTCAGGGTTAGGTTTAAGGTAAGGGTAAGGGTAAGGGTTAGGGTTAGGTTTAGGGTTGGGGTTAAGGTTAGGGTTAGAGTTAGGGTAAGGGTAAGGGTTAGGATTAGGGTTTGGGTTAGTGTATGGTTTAGGGTTACTGTTAGGGTTAGGGTGAGGGTTAGGGTTAGGGTTAGGGTTAGGTTTAGGGTTAGGGGTTAGGCTTAGGGTCAGCGTTAGGGATAGGTTTAGGGCAAGGGTTTGGTCAAGGCTAAGGGTTAGGTTAGGGTTAGGCTTAGGTTTAGCGGTTAGGTTTAGGGTTAGTGTTAGTGTTAGGGTTAGTGTTAGGGTTAGGGAAAGGGTAAGAGTTAGGGTAAGGGTTAGGGTTAGGGTTAGGTTTAGTGTTATGATTATTGTAAGGATTAGGGTTAGGGCTACGGCAAGGGTAATGATGAGGGTTAGGGTTAGGGTTAGGGTTAGGGTCAGTTTTAGGTTTAGGGTTAGGTTAAGGGTAACGGTTAGGGTTAGGGTTAGGATTAATATTAAGGTTATGGTTAGGGTAAGGGTTAGGGTTAGGGTTAGGGAAAGGGTAAGGGTTAGGGTAAGTGTTAGGGTTAGGGTTAGGGTTAGGGTTCGGTGTTAGGGTAAGGGTTAGGTATAGGGTAAGGGTTAGGTTTAGGGTTAGAGTTAGGTAAGGGTAAGCGTTAGTGTTAGGGTTAGGGTTAGGTTTAGGTAAGGGTTAGGGTTACGTTTTGGGTTAGGTTTAGGGTTAGGTAAGGGTTACGGTTACGTTTAGGGTTAGGTTTAGGGTTAGGGTTAGGATAAGTGTAAGTGTTAGGGTTAGGGTACGGTTAGGGGTTAGGGTTAGGGTTAGTGTTAGGGTTAGGTTTAGGGTTAGGGTTAGGGTAAAGTTGAGGGTTAGGATAAGTGCAACGGTTAGGGTTAGGGTTAGGGTTATGGGTTAGGGTTATGGTTAGGTTTAGGGTTAGGGTTAGGGTAAGGGTAAGTGTGAGGTTTAGGTTTAGGTGTAGGGTAAGGATAAGGGTTAGGTTTATGGTTTAGGTGAGGGTTAGGGTTAGGATTAGGTTTAGGGTTGGGGTTAAGGTGAGGGTTAGGGTTAGGGTAAGGGTTAGGTTTAGGGTAAGGGTGAGGGTTTGGGTTAGGTTTAGGGTTAGGGTTAGGGTAAGGGTAAGGGGTAGGTTTAGGTTTACGGTTGGGGTTAAGGTTAGGGTTAGGGTTAGGGTAAAGTTAAGGGTTAGTGTTAGGGTTAGGGTTAGGGTAAGGGTTAGGGTTAGGGTTAGGGTTACGGTGAGGTTTAGGGTTAGGGTTACGGTTAGGTTTAGGGTTAGGGGTTAGGGTTAGGGTTAGCGTTAGGGTTAGATTTAGGCTAGGGTTAGGGCAAGGCGAAGGGTTGGGTTAGGGTTAGCGTTAGGGTAGGGTTTAGGTTTAGGGTTATGTTTAGGGTTAGGGTTAGGGTTAGGGCAAGTCTAAGGGTTGGATTCGGGTTAGGGTTAGGGTTAGGGGTTAGGTTTAGGGTTAGGGTTAGGGTTAGGGAAAGGGTAAGGGTTAGGGTAAGGTTTAGGGTTAGGGTTAATGTTAGGGTTATGGTAAGTATTAGGGTTAGGACTAGGGCAAGGGTAAGGGTGTGGGTTAGGGTTAGGGTTATAGTTAGGGTTAATTTTAACTTTAGGTTTAGGTTAAGGGTAACGGTTAGGGTTTTTGTTAGGGTTAATGTTAAGGTTAGTGTTAGGGTAAGGGTTAAGGTTAGGGAAAGGGTAAGGGTTAGGGTAAGGGTTACGATTAGGCTTAGGGCTACGGTTAGGGTTCGGGGTTAGGGTTAGGGTTAGGGATAGGGTAAGGGTTAGGGTTAGGGTTAGGGTTAGGGTAAGGGTAAGTGTTAGGGTTAGGGTTAGGATTAGGTAAGGGTTAGGGTTAGGTTTAGGGTTAGGGTTAGGTTTAGGGTACTTGTTATAGTACGTGTTAGGTTTAGGGTTAGGATATGTGTAAGGGTTAGGGTTAGGGTTAGGTTTAGGGTGAGGGTTAGGGTAAGGGTAAGGGTTAGGGTTGGGGTTAGGGTTAGGTTTAAGGTTAGGGTGAGGGTAAGGGTAAGGGTTAGTGATAGGGTTAGGGTTACGGTTAGGGTTAGGGTAAAGGTAAGTGTTAGTGTTAGGTTTAGGGTTAGGGGTTAGGGTTAGCGTTAGGGTTAGAGTAAGGGTTAGGGGTGGGGTTAGCGTTAGGGTAAGGTTAAGAGTTAGGGTTAGGGATAGGCTTAGGGTTAGGGTAAGTATAAGGGTTTGGGTTAGGGTGAGGGTTAGGTTTAAGTTTACGGTCAGGGTTAGGTTTAGGATAAGGGTTAGTGTTAGGGTTAGGGTTAGGTTTAGGGTTAGGGTTAGGGTAAGGGTAAGGGTTAGGGTTTGAGTTAGGGTTAGGGTTAGGCTAA
The DNA here is from genome assembly GCA_024803745.1 of Megascapheus bottae. Taxonomy (NCBI): domain Eukaryota; kingdom Metazoa; phylum Chordata; class Mammalia; order Rodentia; family Geomyidae; genus Megascapheus; species Megascapheus bottae. The sequence goes on from JANJXV010000463.1 coordinate 526,456, forward strand.
GGGATAGGGTTCGGGTTAGTGTTAGGATTAGGGTTAGGGTTAGGGTTAGGGTAAGGTTTAGGGTTGTGGTTAGGGTTAGGGAAAGGGTAAGTGTTAGGGTTAGGTTCAGGGTTAGGGTTAAGGTATGGGTAAAGTTTAGAGTTAGGGTTAGGGTTAGGGTTAGCGGTAAGGGTTAGGGTTACGGTTAGGATTAGGGTAAAGGTAAGTTTTAGGGTTAGGGTTAGGGTTATGGTTAGGTTTAGGGTAAGGGTTACAGTTAGGTTTAGCGTAAGGGTGAGGTTTATGGTTAGGGTTAGGGTTTGGGGTAATGTAAGGGTAAGGATTAGGGTTAGGGTTAGGGTTAGGTTTAGGTTTAGGGTTAGGGTTAGGTTAAGGGTAAGGGTTTGGGTTATGGTTAGGGTTAGGTTTAGGGTTAGGGTTAGGGTTAGGATTAGGGTCAGGTTAAGGGTTAGTGTTAAGGTTAGGGTCAATGTTAGGGTTAGGGTTAGGTTAAGGGTTAGGTTTAGGGTAAGGGTTAGGGTTAGGGTTAGGGTTAGGGTTAGTGTTAGGTTTAGGGTGAGGGTTAGGGTAAGGGTAAGGGTTAGGGTTAGGTTTAGGGTTGGGGTTAAATTTAGGGTTAGGGTTAGGGTAAGGGTAAGGGTTAGGGTTAGGGTAAGGGTTAGGGTTAGGGTTAGGGTTAGGTTTAGGGTTAGGATTTGGGTAAGGTTAAGTATTAGGGTTAGGTTTAGGGTTAGGTTTAGGGTTAGGGTTAGGGTAAGGGTAAGGGTTTTGGTAAGGGTTAGGAATAGGTTTAAGTGTAGGGTTAGGGTTAGGGTTAGGGTTAGGGTTAGGGGTTAGGGTTAGGGTTAGGGTTAGGTGTAGGGTTAGGGTTAGGGTAAAGTTTAGGGTTAGGATAAGGGTAACGGTTATGGTTAGGGTTAGGGTTATGGGTTAGGGTTAGGGTTAAGTTTAGGGTTAGGGTTAGGGTAAGGGTAAGTGTGAGGTTTAGGGTTAGGGTTAAGGTAAGGGTAAGGGTTAGGGTTAGGTTTAGGCTTATGGTTTAGGTGAGGGTTAGGGTTAGGATTAGGTTTAATGTTGGGGTTAAGGTGAGGGTTAGTGTTACGGTAAGGGTTATGGTTAGGGTTAGGGTTAGGGTAACGGTAAGTGTTAGGGTTAGGGTTAGGGTTAGGGTTAGGTTTAGGATAAGGGTAAGCGTTAGGGTTAGGGTTAGGTTTAGTGTTAGGGGTTAGGTTTAGGGTAAGATTAAGGGTAAGGTTTAGGGTTAGGGTTAGGGTAAGGGTAAGGGTTAGGGTTAGGGTTATGGTTAGGTTTAGGGTTAGGGTTAGGTTTAGTTTTAGGATTAGGGTTAGGGAAAGGGTTAAGGGTTAGGGTCAGGGTTAGGGTTAGGGTTAGGGTTACGGTAAGTGTTAGGGTTAGGGTTAGGGTTAGGGTAAGTGTAAGGTTTGGGATAAGCGTAACGGTTAGGGTTAGTGTAAGGGTTATGGTGGGGGTTTAGAGTTAGGGTTAGGGTTATGGTTGGGGTTAGGGGTAGGGTAAGGGTAAGGGTTCTGGTTAGCTTTAGGGTTAGGGTTAAGGTTAAGGTTACAGTTAGGGTTAGGGAAAGTGTTAGGGTTAGCGTTACTGTTAAGGTTAGGGTAAGGGAAAGGGTTAGGGTTAGGGTTGGGTTAGGCTTAGGTTTAGGGTTAGGGTTAGGGTTAGGGTAAGGTTAAGGGATAGGGTTAGGGTTAGGATTAGAATTATGGTTAGGGTTAGGGTGAGGGTTAGGTTTAGGGTTAGGGTTAGGGTTAGATTTAGGGTTAGGTTAGGGTTAAATTTAGGGTTAGGGTTAGGGTTAGGATAAAGGTAAGGGTTAGGGTTAGTGTTAGGGGTTAGGGTTAGGGTTAGGTTAGGGTTAGGGTTAGGGTTATGGGTCTGGTTAAGGTAAGGGTTAGTTTTAGGGTAAGGGTAAGTGTTAGAGTTAGGGTTAGGGTTGGGCTTAGTATAAGGATAAGGGTTAGGGTAAGGTTTAGGTTTAGGGTTAGGGTTAGGGTAAGGATTAGGTTTAGTGTTAGGGTAAGGGTAAGGATGAGGGTTAGGGTTAGGTTTAGGGTTAGGGTTAGGGTTAGGGTTAGGTTCAGGGGTAGGGTTAATGTTAAGGTTACGGTTAGGGTTAGGGTTAATGAAAGTGTAAGGGTTAGGGTAAGGGTTAGGTTTAGGGTAAGGGTAGGTTTAGGGTTAGGGTAAGCGATAGGGTTAGTGTTAGGGTTAGGGTAAGGGTTAGGGTTAGGTTTAGGTTTAGGGTTACGGGTAAGGGTTAGAGTTAGGGTTAGGGTAAGGGTTAGGGTTAGGATTAGGTTTAGGGTTATGGGTTAGGGTTAGGGTTAGGTTTAGGTTTAGAGTTAGGGTTAGGATTAGGGTTAGAGTTAGGGTTAGGGTAAGGGTTAGGGTTAGGATTAGGTTTAGGGTTATGGGATAGGGTTAGGGTTAGGTTTAGGGTTATGGTTTGGGTAACGGTAAGGATTAGGGTTAGGTTTAGGGTTAGGTTTAGGGTTAGAGTTAGGTTAAGGGTAAGGGTTTGGGTTATGGTTAGGGTTAGGTTTAGGGTTAGGGTTAGGGTTAGGAGTAGGGTCAGGTTAAGGGTTAGTGTTAAGGTTAGGGTCAATGTTAGGGTTAGGGTTAGGGTAAGGGTTAGGTTTAGGGTAAGGGTTAGGGTTAGGGTTAGGGTTAGTGTTAGGTTTAGGGTGAGGGTTAGGGTAAGGGTAAGGGTTAGGGTTAGGTTTAGGGTTGGGGTTAAGTTTAGGGTTAGGGTTAGGGTAAGGGTATGGGTTAGGGTTAGGGTAAGGGTTAGGGTTAGGGTTAGGGTTAGGTTTAGGGTTAGGATTTGGGTAAGGTTAAGTGTTAGGGTTAGGTTTAGGGTTAGGTTTAGGGTTAGGGTTAGGGTAAGGGTAAGGGTTTTGGTAAGGGTTAGGAATAGGTTTAAGTGTAGGGTTAGGGTTAGGGTTAGGGTTAGGATAAGGGTAAGGGTTAGGGTTAGGGTTAGGTTTATGTTAAGGGTTAGGGTTAGTATTAGGGTTAGGTTTAGGGTAAGGAATAGGGTTAGGGTTAGGGTTAGGGTGGGGGTTAGCATTAAGGTTAGGGTTAGGGTTAGGGTAAGGATAAGGGATAGGGTAGGGTTTTGGTTAGGGTTCGGGTTCAGGTTAGGGTTAGGGTAAGGATAAGGGTTAGGATTATGGTTAGGGTAAGGGTAAGGGTTAGGGTCTGGAATAGTGTTAGGGTAAGGGTTATGGTAAGGGTTAGGGTTACGGTTAGGTTTAGGGTTTGGGTTAGTGTAAGGGTAAACGTTAGGGTTAGTGTTAGGGTTAGGTTTAGGGTTAGGGTTAGGGTAAGGGTAAGGATTAGGGTTAGGGTTAAGTTTAGGGTTAGGGTTAGGTTTAGGGTTAAGGTTAGGGTAAGGGTAAGGGTTAGGATTAAGGTTAGGTTTACCATTATGTTTAGGGTAAGGGTAAGAGTTAGGGTTAGGGTTAGGGTTAGGGATAGGGGTTAGGGTTAGGGTTAGGGTTAGGGTTATGGGTTAGGGTTAGGGTTAGGGTTAGGGTTAGGTTCAGGGTTAGGGTTAATGTTAAGGTTACGGTTAGGGTTAGGGTTAATGAAAGTGTAAGGGTTAGGGTAAGGGTTAGGTTTAGGGTAAGGGTTAGGGTTAGGGTTAGGGTTAGGCTTAGCATAAGGATAAGGGTTAGGGTAAGGGTTAGTTTTAGGTTTAGGGTTAGGGTAAGGATTAGTGTTAGTGTTAGGGTAAGGGTAAGGATGAGGGTTAGGTTAGGGTTAGGGTAAGTGTAAGGATTAGGGTTATTGTTAGGGTTAAGGTTAGGGTTAGGGTTAGGTTTAGGGTTAAGGTTAGGGTAAGGGTAAGGGTTAGGGTTAGGGTTAGGGTTAGGGTTACTGTTAGGTTTAGGGTAAGGGTAAGAGTTAGGGTTAGCGTTAGGGTTAGGGGTTAGGGTTAGGGTTAGGGTTAGGGAAGGGTTAGGGTTAGGGTTAGGGTTAGGGTTAGGGTTAGGCTTAGCTTAAGGATAAGGGTTAGGGTAAGTGTTAGGTTTAGGGTTACGGTTAGGGTAAGGATTAGGGTTAGTGTTAAGTAAGGGTAAGGATGAGGGTTAGGGTTAGGGTTAGGGTAAGTGATATGCTTAGGGTTAGGGTTAGGATTAGGGTTAGAGTTAGGGTTAGGGTTAGGGTAAGGGTAAGGGTTATGGTTTGGGTTAGGGTTAGGGTAAGGCTAAGGGATAGGGTTAGGGTTAGTGTTAGGGTAAGGGTAAGTGTTAGTGTTAGGGTTAGGGTTAGGGTTAGGGTTAGGTAAGGGTTAGGGTTACGTTTAGAGTTAGTTTTAGGGTTAGGGTTAGGGTAAATGTTAGGGTTAGGGTTAGGGTTAGGGTTAGGATAAGGGTAAGGGTAAGGGTTAGGGTTAGGGTTAGGGTTAGGGGTTAGGGTTAGGGTGAGGGTTAGGTGTAGGGTTAGGGTTAGGGTAAAGTTTAGGGTTAGGATAAGGGTAACGGTTATGGTTAGGGTTAGGGTTATGGGTTAGGGTTAGGGTTAAGTTTAGGGTTAGGGTTAGGGTAAGGGTAAATGTGAGGTTTAGGGTTAGGGTTAGGGTTAAGGTAAGGGTAAGGGTTAGGGTTAGGGTTAGGCTTATGGTTTAGGTGAGGGTTAGGGTTAGGATTAGGTTTAATGTTGGGGTTAAGGTGAGGGTTAGTGTTACGGTAAGGGTTATGGTTAGGGTTAGGGTTAGGGTAACGGTAAGTGTTAGGGTTAGGGTTAGGGTTAGGTTTAGGATAAGGGTAAGCGTTAGGGTTAGGGTTAGGTTTAGTGTTAGGGGTTAGGTTTAGGGTAAGATTAAGGGTAAGGTTTAGGGTTAGGGTTAGGGTAAGGGTAAGGGTTAGGGTTAGGGTTATGGTTAGGTTTAGGGTTAGGGTTAGGTTTAGTTTTAGGGTTAGGGTTAGGGAAAGGGTTAAGGGTTAGGGTTAGGGTTAGGGTTAGGGTTACGGTAAGTGTTAGGGTTAGGGTTAGGGTTAGGGTAAGTGTAAGGTTTGGGATAAGCGTAACGGTTAGGGTTAGTGTAAGGGTTATGGTGGGGGTTTAGGGTTAGGGTTAGGGTTATGGTTGGGGTTAGGGGTAGGGTAAGGGTAAGGGTTCTGGTTAGCTTTAGGGTTAGGGTTAAGGTTAAGGTTACAGTTAGGGTTAGGGAAAGTGTTAGGGTTAGCGTTACTGTTAAGATTAGGGTAATGGAAAGGGTTAGGGTTAGGGTTGGGTTAGGCTTAGGTTTAGGGTTAGGGTTAGGGTTAGGGTAAGGTTAAGGGATAGGGTTAGGGTTAGGATTAGGATTAGGGTTAGGGTTAGGGTGAGGGTTAGGTTTAGGGTTAGGGTTAGGGTTAGATTTAGGGTTAGGTTAGGGTTAAATTTAGGGTTAGGGTTAGGGTTAGGATAAAGGTAAGGGTTAGGGTTAGTGTTAGGGGTTAGGGTTAGGGTTAGGTTAGGGTTAGGGTTAGGGTTATGGGTCTGGTTAAGGTAAGGGTTAGTTTTAGGGTAAGGGTAAGTGTTAGAGTTAGGGTTAGGGTTGGGCTTAGTATAAGGATAAGGGTTAGGGTAAGGTTTAGGTTTAGGTTTAGGGTTAGGGTAAGGATTAGGTTTAGTGTTAGGGTAAGGTTAAGGATGAGGGTTAGGGTTAGGTTTAGGGTTAGGGTTAGGGTTAGGGTTAGGTTCAGGGTTAGGGTTAATGTTAAGGTTACGGTTAGGGTTAGGGTTAATGAAAGTGTAAGGGTTAGGGTAAGGGTTAGGTTTAGGGTAAGGGTAGGTTTAGGGTTAGGGTAAGCGATAGGGTTAGTGTTAGGGTTAGGGTAAGTGTTAGGGTTAGGATTAGGTTTAGGGTTACGGGTAAGGGTTAGAGTTAGGGTTAGGGTAAGGGTTAGGGTTAGGATTAGGTTTAGGGTTATGGGTTAGGGTTAGGGTTAGGTTTAGGTTTAGGGTTAGGGTTAGGATTAGGGTTAGAGTTAGGGTTAGGGTAAGGGTTAGGGTTAGGATTAGGTTTAGGGTTATGGGATAGGGTTAGGGTTAGGTTTAGGGTTATGGTTTGGGTAACGGTAAGGATTAGGGTTAGGTTTAGGGTTGGGTTTAGGGTTAGAGTTAGGTTAAGGGTAAGGGTTTGGGTTATGGTTAGGGTTAGGTTTAGGGTTAGGGTTAGGGTTAGGATTAGGGTCAGGTTAAGGGTTAGTGTTAAGGTTAGGGTCAATGTTAGGGTTAGGGTTAGGGTAAGGGTTAGGTTTAGGGTAAGGGTTAGGGTTAGGGTTAGGGTTAGTGTTAGGTTTAGGGTGAGGGTTAGGGTAAGGGTAAGGGTTAGGGTTAGGTTTAGGGTTGGGGTTAAGTTTAGGGTTAGGGTTAGGGTAAGGGTAAGGGTTAGGGTTAGGGTAAGGGTTAGAGTTAGGGTTAGGGTTAGGTTTAGGGTTAGGATTTGGGTAAGGTTAAGTGTTAGGGTTAGGTTTAGGGTTAGGTTTAGGGTTAGGGTTAGGGTAAGGATAAGGGTTTTGGTAAGGGTTAGGAATAGGTTTAAGTGTAGGGTTAGGGTTAGGGTTAGGGTTAGGATAAGGGTAAGGGTTAGGGTTAGGGTTAGGTTTATGTTAAGGGTTTGGGTTAGTATTAGGGTTAGGTTTAGGGTAAAGAATAGGGTTAGGGTTAGGGTTAGGGTGAGGGTTAGCATTAAGGTTAGGCTTAGGGTTAGGGTAAGGATAAGGGTTAGGGTAGGGTTTTGGTTAGGGTTCGGGTTCAGGTTAGGGTTAGGGTAAGGATAAGGGTTAGGATTATGGTTAGGGTAAGGGTAAGGTTTAGGGTTAGGGTAAGGGTAAGGGTTAGGGTCTGGAATAGTGTTAGGGTAAGGGTTATGGTAAGGGTTAGGGTTACGGTTAGGTTTAGGGTTTGGGTTAGTGTAAGGGTAAAGGTTAGAGTTAGTGTTAGGGTTAGGTTTAGGGTTAGGGTTAGGGTAAGGGTAAGGATTAGGGTTAGGGTTAAGTTTAGGGTTAGGGTTAGGTTTAGGGTTAAGGTTAGGGTAAGGGTAAGGGTTAGGGTTAAGGTTAGGTTTACCATTATGTTTAGGGTAAGGGTAAGAGTTAGGGTTAGGGTTAGGGTTAGGGATAGGGGTTAGGGTTAGGGTTAGGGTTAGGGTTATGGGTTAGGGTTAGGGTTAGGGTTAGGGTTAGGCTTAGCATAAGGATAAGGGTTAGGGTAAGGGTTAGTTTTAGGTTTAGGGTTAGGGTAAGTATTAGTGTTACTGTTAGGGTAAGGGTAAGGATGAGGGTTAGGTTAGGGTTAGGGTAAGTGTAAGGATTAGGGTTATTGTTAGGGTTAAGGTTAGGGTTAGGGTTAGGTTTAGGGTTAAGGTTAGGGTAAGGGTAAGGGTTAGGGTTAGGGTTAGGGTTAGGGTTACTGTTAGGTTTAGGGTAAGGGTAAGAGTTAGGGTTAGCGTTAGGGTTAGGGGTTAGGGTTAGGGTTAGGGTTAGGGAAGGGTTAGGGTTAGGGTTAGGGTTAGGGTTAGGGTTAGGCTTAGCATAAGGATAAGGGTTAGGGTAAGTGTTAGGTTTAGGGTTACGGTTAGGGTAAGGATTAGGGTTAGTGTTAAGTAAGGGTAAGGATGAGGGTTAGGGTTAGGGTTAGGGTAAGTGATAGGCTTAGGGTTAGGGTTAGGATTAGGGTTAGAGTTAGGGTTAGGGTTAGGGTAAGGGTAAGGGTTATGGTTTGGGTTAGGGTTAGGGTAAGGCTAAGGGATAGGGTTAGGGTTAGTGTTAGTGTTAGGGTTAGGGTTAGGGTTAGGGTTAGGGTTAGGGTTAGGGTAAGGGTAAGTGTTAGTGTTAGGGTTAGGGTTAGGGTTAGGTAAGGGTTAGGGTTACGTTTAGAGTTAGTTTTAGGGTTAGGGTTAGGGTAAATGTTAGGGTTAGGGTTAGGGTTAGGGCTAGGATAAGGGTAAGGGTAAGGGTTAGGGTTAGGGTTAGGGTTAGGGGTTAGGGTTAGGGTTAGGGTTAGGTGTAGGGTTAGGGTTAGGGTAAAGTTTAGGGTTAGGATAAGGGTAACGGTTATGGTTAGGGTTAGGGTTATGGGTTAGGGTTAGGGTTAAGTTTAGGGTTAGGGTTAGGGTAAGCGTAAGTGTGAGGTTTAGGGTTAGGGTTAAGGTAATGGTAAGGGTTAGGGTTAGGGTTAGGCTTATGGTTTAGGTGAGGGTTAGGGTTAGGATTAGGTTTAATGTTGGGGTTAAGGGGAGGGTTAGTGTTACGGTAAGGGTTATGGTTAGGGTTAGGGTTAGGGTAAGTGTAAGGTTTGGGATAAGCGTAACGGTTAGTGTTAGTATAAGGGTTATGGTGGGGGTTTAGGGTTAGGGTTAGGGTTATGTTTGGGGTTAGGGGTAGGGTAAGGGTAAGGGTTCTGGTTAGCTTTAGGGTTAGGGTTAAGGTTAAGGTTACAGTTAGGGTTAGGGAAAGTGTTAGGGTTAGCGTTACTGTTAAGGTTAGGGTAAGGGAAAGGGTTAGGGTTAGGGTTGGGTTAGGCTTAGGTTTAGGGTTAGGGTTAGGGTTAGGGTAAGGTTAAGGGATAGGGTTAGGGTTAGGATTAGAATTAGGGTTAGGGTTAGGGTGAGGGTTAGGTTTAGGGTTAGGGTTAGGGTTAGATTTAGGGTTAGGTTAGGGTTAAATTTAGGGTTAGGGTTAGGGTTAGGGGTTAGGGTTAGGGTTAGGGTTAGGGTTAGGCTTAGGCTTAGGGTTAGGGTTAGGGTTATGGGTCTGGTTAAGGTAAGGGTTAGTTTTAGGGTAATGGTAAGTGTTAGAGTTAGGGTTAGGGTTGGGCTTAGTATAAGGATAAGGGTTAGGGTAAGGTTTAGGTTTAGGTTTAGGGTTAGGGTAAGGATTAGGTTTAGTGTTAGAGTAAGGGTAAGGATGAGGGTTAGGGTTAGGTTTAGGGTTAGGGTTAGGGTTAGGGTTAGGTTCAGGGTTAGGGTTAATGTTAAGGTTACGGTTAGGGTTAGGGTTAATGAAAGTGTAAGGGTTAGGGTAAGGGTTAGGTTTAGGGTAAGGGTAGGTTTAGGGTTAGGGTAAGCGATAGGGTTAGTGTTAGGGTTAGGGTAAGTGTTAGGGTTAGGATTAGGTTTAGGGTTACGGGTAAGGGTTAGAGTTAGGGTTAGGGTAAGGGTTAGGGTTAGGATTAGGTTTAGGGTTATGCGTTAGGGTTAGGGTTAGGTTTAGGTTTAGGGTTAGGGTTAGGATTAGGGTTAGAGTTAGGGTTAGGGTAAGGGTTAGGGTTAGGATTAGGTTTAGGGTTATGGGATAGGGTTAGGGTTAGGTTTAGGGTTATGGTTTGGGTATCGGTAAGGATTAGGGTTAGGTTTAGGGTTAGGTTTAGGGTTAGAGTTAGGGTAAGGGTAAGGGTTAGGGTTAGGATTAGGGATAGGGTTAAGGTTAGGGTTAGGGTATGGTTTAGGATAAGGGTAAGGTTTAGGGTTAGGATTAGGGTAAGGGTAAGGTTTAGGTTTAGGGTTAGGGTTAGGGTAAGGATAAGGTTTAGGGATAGGGTTAGGGTGGCGTTAATGTAAGGGTAAGGGTTAGGGTTAATGTTACGGTTAGGGTTAGAGTAAGGGTAAGGGTTAGATAAAGGGTAACGGTTAGGGTTAGGGTAAGGCTAAGGGTTAGGTTAAGGGTAACGGTTATGGTTGATGTTAGGGTTAGGGATAGGGGTTAGGGTTAGGGTTAGGGTTAGGGTAATGGTAAGGTTTAGGTTTAGGTTTAGGGTTAGTTTCAAGGTTAGGTTTAGGTTTAGGGAAAGAGTAACGGTTAGGGTAAGTGTTAGGTTTAGGTTTAGGGATAGGGTTAGGGTTAGGGTAAAGGATAGGGTTAGGGTTAGGGTTAGATTAGGGTTAGAATTAGGATTAGGGTAAGGGTAAGGGTAAGGTTTAGGGTTAAGTTTAGGTTTAGGGGTTAGGATTAGGGTTAGGGTTAGGGTTAGGTTTAGGGTTAGGATTTGGGTAAGATTAAGTGTTAGGGTTAGGTTTAGGGTTAGGTTTAGGGTTAGGGTTAGGGTAAGGGTAAGGGTTTAGGTAAGGGTTAGGAATAGGTTTAAGTGTAGGATTAGGGTCAGGGTTAGGGTTAGGATAAGGGTAAGGGTTAGGGTTTTAGTTAGGGTTCGGGTTCAGGTTAGGGTTAGGGTAAGGGTAAGGGTTAGGATTATGGTTAGGGTAAGGGTAAGGGTGAGGGTTAGGGTAAGGGTAAGGGTTACGGTCTGGAATAGTGTTAGGGTAAGGGTTATGGTAAGGGTTAGTGTTAGGGTTAGGTTTAGGGTTAGGGTTAGTGTAAGGGTAAAGTTTAGGGTTAGGGTTAGGGTTAGGTTTAGGGTTAGGGTTAGGGTAAGGGTAAGGATTAGGGTTAGGGTTAGGGTTAAGTTTAGGGTTAGGGTTAGGTTTATGGTTAAGGTTAGGGTAAGGGTAAGGGTTAGGGTTAGGGTTAGGGTTAGGGATAGGGGTTAGGGTTAGGGTTAGGGTTATGTGTTAGGGTTAGGGTTAGGGTTAGGGTTAGGGTTAGGCTTAGCATAAGGATAAGGGTTAGGGTAAGGGTTAGTTTTAGGTTTAGGGTTAGGGTAAGGATTAGGGTTCGTGTTAGGGTAAGGGTAAGGATGAGGGTCAGGGTTAGGGTAAGTGTAAGGATTAGGGTTAGGGTTAGGGTTAAGTTTAGGGTTAGGTTTAGGGTTAAGGTTAGGGTAAGGGTAAGGGTTAGGGTTAGGGTTAGGGTTACCGTTAGGTTTAGGGTAAGGGTAAGAGTTAGGGTTAGGGTTAGGGGTTAGGGTTAGGGTTAGGGAAGGTTTAGGGTTAGGGTTAGGGTTAGGGTTAGGCTTAGCATAAGGATAAGTGTTAGGGTAAGGGTTAGGTTTAGGGTTAGGGTTAGGGTAAGGATTAGGGTTAGTGTTAAGTAAGGGTAAGGATGAGGGTTAGGGTCAGGTTTGGGGTAAGTGATAGGCTTAGGGTTAGGGTTAGGATTAGGGTTAGAGTTAGGGTTAGGGTTAGGGTAAGGGTAAGGGTTAGGGTTTGGGTTAGGGTTAGGGTAAGGCTAAGGGATAGGGTTAGGGTTAGTGTTAGGATTAGGGTTAGGGTAAGGGTTAGGGTTAGGGTTAGGGTAAGGGTAATTGTTAGGGTTAGGTTCAGGTTTAGGTTTAAGGTAAGGGTAAAAGTTAGGGTTAGGGTTAGGGTTAGGGGTAAGGGTTAGATTTATGGTTAGGGTTAAGGTAAATGTAAGGTTTAGGATTAGGTTTAGGGTTATTTTTAGGTTTAGAGTAAGGGTTACGGTTAGGTTTAGGGTAAGGTAAGGTTTACGGTTAGGTTTAGTGTTAGGGTTAATGTAAGGGTAAGGATTAGGGTTAGGGTTAGGGTTAGGGTTAGGTTTAGGGTTAGGGTAGGATTAAGGTAAGGGTTAGCGTTAGGGTTAAGGTTAGGGTTAGGGTTAGGGTTAGGGGTTAGGGTTAGGGTTAGGTTTAGGGTTAGGGTTAGGGTAAGGGTAAGGGTAAGGGTTAGGTTTAGGGTTGGGGTTAAGGTTAGGGTTAGGGTTAGGGTAAGGGTAAGGATTAGGGTTAGGGTTTTGGTTAGTGTAAGGTTAGGGTTACTGTTAGCGTTAGGGTGAGGGTTAGGGTTAGGGTTAGGTTTAGGGTTAGGGGTTAAGCTTAGGGTTAGCTTTAGGGTTAGGTTTAGGGCAAGGTTTTGGACAAGGCTAAGGGTTATGTTATGGTTAGGCTTAGGGTTGGCGGTTAGGTTTAGGGTTAGTGTTAGTGTTAGGGTTAGTGTAAGGGTTAGGGAAAGGGTAACAGTTAGGGTAAGAGTTAGGGTTAGCGTTAGTGTTATGGTTAGTGTAATGATTAGGGTTAGGGCTACGGCAAGGGTAATGGTGAGGTTTAGGGTTAAGGTTAGGGTTAGGGTCAGTTTTAGGTTTAGGGTTAGGTTAAGGGTAACCGTTAGGGTTAGGGTTAGGATTAATATTAAGGTTAGGGTTAGGGTAAGGGTTAGGGTTAGGGTTAGGGAAAGGGTAAGGGTTAGGGTAAGTGTTAGGGTTAGGGTTAGGGTTAGGGTTCAGTGTTAGGGTAAGGGTTAGGGATAGGGTAAGGGTTAGGGTTAGGGTTAGGGTTAGGGTAAGGGTAAGCGTTAGTGTTAGGGTTAGGGTTAGTTAAGCGTTAGGGTTACGTTTAGGTTTAGGTTTAGGGTTAGGTAAGGGTTACGGTTATGTTTAGGGTTAGGTTTAGGGTTAGGGTTAGGATAAGTGTAAGTGTTAGGGTTAGCGTAGGGTTAGGGGTTAGGGTTAGGGTTAGTGTTCGGGTTAGGTTTAGGGTTAGGGTTAGGGTAAAGTTTAGGGTTAGGATAAGGGTAACGGTTAGGGTTAGGGTTAGGGTTATGGGTTAGGGTTATGGTTAGGTTTAGGGTTAGGGTTAGGGTAAGGGTAAGTGTGAGGTTTAGGTTTAGGGTTAGGGTAAGGATAAGGGTTAGGTTTATGGTTTAGGTGAGGGTTATGGTTAGGATTAGGTTTAGGGTTGGGGTTAAGGTGAGGGTTAGTGTTAGGGTAAGGGTTAGGGTTAGGGTTAGGGTAAGGGTAAATGTTAGTGTTAGGGTTGGGGTTAGGGTTAGGTTTAGGATAAGGGTAAGCGTTAGGGTTAGGGTTAGGTTTAGGGTTAGGGGTTAGGGTTAGGGTAAGATTAATGGTTAGGTTTAGGGTTATGGTTAGGGTAAGGGTAAGGGTTAGTGTTAGGGTTAGGGTTAGGGTTAGTTTTGGGTTAGGGTTAGGTTTAGTGTTAGGGTCAGGGTTAGGGAAATGGTTAGGGGTTAGGGTTAGGATTAGGGTTAGGGTTACGGTAAGGGTTAGGGTTAGGATAAGGGTAAGGTTTGGGATAAGCTTAACGGTTAGGGTTAGGGTTAGGGTTAGCGTTTAGGGTTAGGGTTAGGGTTAGGGATAGGGTAAGTGTAAGTGTTCTGGATCGGTGTAGGGTTAGGGTTAAGGTTAGGGTTGGGGTTAGGGTTAGGGAAAGTGTTAGGGTTAGCGTTACTGTTAGGGTTAGGGTAAGGGAAAGGGTTAGGGTTAGGGTTGGGTTAGGCTTAGGTTTAGGGTTAGGGTAAGGGTTAGGGTAAGGATTAGGGTTCGTGTTAGTGTAAGAGTAAGGATGAGGGTTAGGGTTAGGGTTAGGGTTAGGGCTAGGTTTAGGGTTAGGGTTAGGGTTAACATTAGGGTTATGGGTTAGGGTTAGGGTTAGGTTTAGGGTTAGGGTTAGGGTAAGGGATAGGGTTAGGATAAGGGTAACGGTTAGGGTTAGGGTTAGGTTTAGGGTTAGGGTTAGGGTTAATTCTAGGGATAGTGTTAGGGTAAGGCTTAGGGTGAGTGTTAGGATTAGGGTTAGGGTTAGGGTAAGGGTAAGTGTTAGGGTTAGGGTTAGGGTTATGGTTAAAGTGAGGGTTAGGTTTAGGATTAGGTTTAGGGTTGGGGTTAAGGTTAGGGTTAGGGAAAGGGTTATAGGTGAGGGTTAGGGTTACGGTAAGGGTTAGGGTAGGGTTAGGGTTAGGTTAAGGGTAAGGGTTAGGATAAGCATAACGGTTAGGGTTAGGGTAAGGGTAAGGGTTACGATAAAGGTGACGGTTAGGGTTAATGTTAGGGTTAGTGTTAGGGGTTAGGGTTAGGGTAAGGGTTAGTGTAAGGGTAAGGATTAGGGTTAGGTTTAGGGTTAGGGTTAGGGAAATGGTAAGGGTTAATGTATGTGTAAGGTTTAGGGTTAGGGTTAGGTTTAGGGTTAGGGTCAGGGATAGGTTTAGGGTTAGGTTTAGGATTAGGGTTAGAGTTAGGGATAGGGTAAGGGTTACGGTTAGGTCTAGGGTTAGGGTTAGGGGTTAGGGTTAGGGTTAGGGTTTGGTAAGGGTAAGGTTTAGGGTTAGGGTTAGGGTTAGGTTCAGGGTTAGGGTTAGGGTAAAGGTAAGGGTTAGTGTTAGGGTTAGGGATAGGGTTAAGGTTAGGGTTAGGGTTAGGGTTAGAGTTAGTGTTAGGGTTAGCATTAAGGTTAGGGTTAGGGTTAGGGTAAGGGTAAGGGTTAGGGTTAGGGTTAGGGTAAGGGTAAGTTTTAGGATTACGGTTTGGGTTAATGTTAGGGTTAGGGTTAGGGGTTAGTGTTAGGGTTAGGGTTAGGGTAAGGTAAGGGTTAGGGTTAGGTTTAGGGTTAATGTTAAGTTTAGGATTAGGGGTAGGATTAGGGTTAGAGTTAGGGTTAGTGTAAGGGTTAGGGTTAGGATTAGGTTTAGGGTTAGGAATTAGGGTTAGGGTTTGGCTTAGGGTTAGGGTAAGGGTTGGGTTAAGGGTAAGGATTAGGGTTAGGATTAGGGTTAGGTTTAGGTTTAGGGTTAGGGTAAGTGTAAGGGTTAGGGTTAGGGTTAGGAATAGGGTTAAGGTTAGGGTTAGGGTTACGGTTAGGGTTAGGATAAGGGTAAGGTTTAGGGTGAGGGTTAGGGTAAGGTTAAGGTTTAGAATTAGGGTTAGGGTTAGGGTAAGGATAAGGGTTAGTGATACGGTTAGGGTGGCGTTAGGGTAAGGGTAAGGGATAGGGTTAATGTTACTTTTAGGGTTAGGGTAAGGGTAAGGGTTAGATTAATGGTATCGGTTAGGGTTAGGGTAAGGGTAAGGGTTAGGATAAGGGTAACAGTTAGTGTTAATGTTAGGGTTAGGGTTAGGTGTTAGGGTTAGGGTTAGGGTAATGATAAGGGTTAGGGTTATGGTTAGGGTTAGGTTCAAGGTTAGGGTTAGGGTTAGGGAAAGAGTAACGGTTAGGGTAAGGGTTAGGTTTAGGGTTAGGGCTAGGGTTAGGATTAGGGTAAGGGATAGGGTTAGGGTTAGGGTTAGGATTAGGGTTAAAATTAGAGTTAGGGTAAGGGTAAGGGTTAGGGTTAGGATTAGGTTTAGGGTTAGGGTTTGGGTAAGGTTAAGGGTTAGGGTTAGGTTCAGGGTTAGGTTTAAGATTAGGGTAAGGGTAAGGGTAAGGGTTTTGGTTAGGGTTAAGGATAGGTTTAAGGTTAGGGTTAGGGTTAAGGTTAGGATTAGGATAAGGTAAGGGTTAGGGTTAGGGTAGGGGTTATGATAAGGGTTAGAGTTAGGGTTAGGGTTAGGGTTAGGGTAAGGGTAAGGATTAAGGTTAAGCTTAGGGTTAGGATTAGGTTTAGTGTTTGTTAGGGTTAGGGTTAGGGTTAGGGTTAGGGTTATGAGTTAGGGTTAGGGTTAGGCTTAGCATAAGGATAAGGGTTAGGGTAAGGGTTAGTTTTAGGTTTAGGGTTAGGGTAAGGATTAGGGTTAGTGTTAGGGTAAGTGTAAGGATGAGGGTTAGGGTTAGGGTTAGGGTAAGTGTAATGATTAGGGTTAGGGTTAGGGTTAAGGTTAGGGTTAGGGTTAGGTTTAGGGTTAAGGTTAGGGTAAGGGTAAGGGTTAGGGTTAGGCTTACCGTTAGGTTTATGGTAAGGGTAAGAGTTAGTGTTAGGGTTAGGGTTAGGGGTTAGTGTTAGGGTTAGGGTTAGGGAAGGGTTAGGGTTAGGGTTAGGGTTAGGGTTAGGCTTAGCATAAGGATAAGGGTTAGGGTAAGGGTTAGGTTTAGGGTTAGGGTTAGGGTAAGGATTAGGGTAAGTGTTAAGTAAGGGTAAGGATGAGGGTTAGGGTTAGGGTTAGGGTAACTGATAGGCTTAGGGTTAGGGTTAGGATTAGGGTTAGAGTTAGGGTTAGGGTTAGGTTAAGGGTAAGGGTTAGGGTTTGGGTTAGTGTTAGGGTTAGCCTAAGGTATAGGGTTAGGGTTAGTGTTAGGATTAGGGTTAGGGTAAGGGTTAGGGTATTGGTTAGGATTAGGGTTAGGGTTAGGGTAAGGGTAAGTGTTAGGGTTAGGTTCAGGGTTAGGGTTAAGGTAATGGTAATGGTAAAGGTTACGGTTAGGGTTAGGGTTAGGGGTAAGGGTTAGATTTAGGGTTAGGATTAAGGTAAATGTAAGGTTTAGGGTTAGGTTTAGGGTTATTGTTAGGTTTAGAGTAAGGGTTACGGTTAGGTTTAGGGTAAGGGTTAGGCTTAGCGTTAGGGTTAGTGTTACGGTTAATGTAAGGGTAAGGATTAGGGTTAGGGTTAGGGTTAGGGTTAGGTTTAGGTTTAGGGTTAGGATTAAGGTAAGGGTTAGGGTTAGGGTTATGGTTAGGTTTAGGGTTAGGGGTTAGGGATTAGGGTTAGGGTTAGGTTTAGGGTTAGGGTTAGGGTAAGGGTAAGTGTTATGGTTAGGTTTAGGGTTGGTTTAAAGGTTAGGGTTAGGGTTAGGGTAAGGGTAAGTGTTAGGGTTAGGATTTGGGTTAGTGTAAGGGTTAGGGTTACTGTTAGGTTTAGGGTGAGGGTTAGGGTAAGGGTTAGGGTTAGGTTTAGGGTTAGGGGTTAGGCTTATGGTTAGCGTTAGGGTTAGGTTTAGGGCAAGGGTTTGGACAAGGCTAAGGGTTAGGTTAGGGTTAGGCTTAGGGTTAGCGGTTAGGTTTAGGGTTAGTGTTAGTGTTAGGGTTAGTGTTAGGGTTAGGGAAAGGGTAAGAGTTAGGGTAAGGGTTAGGGTTAGGGTTAGTGTTATGGTTAGGGTAAGGATTAGGGTTAGGGCTACGGCAAGGGTAATGGTGAGGGTTAGGGTTAGGGTTAGGGTTAGGGTCAGTTTTAGGTTTAGGGTTAGGTTTAGGGTAACGGTTAGGGTTAGGGTTAGGATTAATATTAAGGTTAGGGTTAGAGTAAGGGTTAGGGTTAGGGTTAGGGAAAGGGTAAGGGTTAGGGTAAGTGTTAGGGTTAGGGTTAGGGTTCGGTGTTAGGGTAAGGGTTAGGGATTGGGTAAGGGTTAGGGTTAGGGGTAGGGTTAGGGTAAGGGTAAGCGTTAGTGTTAGGGTTAGGGTTAGGGTTAGGTAAGGGTTAGGGTTACGTTTAGGGTTAGGTTTAGGGTTAGGTAAGGGTTAGGGTTATGTTTAGGGTTAGGTTTAGGGTTAGGGTTAGGATAAGTGTAAGTGTTAGGGTTAGCGTAGGGTTAGGGGTTAGGGTTAGGGTTAGTGTTAGGGTTAGGTTTAGGGTTAGGGTTAGGGTAAAGTTTAGGGTTAGGATAAGGGTAACGGTTAGGGTTAGGGTTAGGGTTATGGGTTAGGGTTATGGTTAGTTTTAGGGTTAGGGTTAGGGTAAGGATAAGTGTGAGGTTTAGGTTTAGGGTTAGGGTAAGGATAAGGGTTAGGTTTATGGTTCAGGTGAGGGTTAGGGTTAGGATTAGGTTTAGGGTTGGGGTTAGGGTTAGGGTAAGGGTTAGGGTTAGGGATAGGGTAAGGGATAGGGTTAGGGTTAGGGTTTGGGTAAGGGTAAGCGTTAGTGTTAGGGTTAGGGTTAGGGTTAGGTAAGGGTTAGGGTTACGTTTAGGGTTAGGTTTAGGGTTAGGTAAGGGTTAGGGTTTCGTTTAGGGTTAGGTTTAGGGGTTAGGGTTAGGATTAGGGTAAGGGTTAGGGTAAGGGTTAGGTTTATGTTTAGGGTTAGGGTTAGGGTAAGGTTTAGGGTTAGGGTTAGGGTTAGGGTTAGGGTTAGGTTTATGGTAAACATAAGGGTTAGGGTTAGGGTTAGGTTTAGGGTTAGGTTTATGGTAAACATAAGGGTTAGGGTTAGGGTTAGGGTTAGGCTTAGGGTTAGGGTTAGGGTTAGGGTTACGTTTAGGTTTAGGGTTAGGGTTAGGGTTAGGGTAAGGGTAAGGTTTAGGAATAGGGTTATGGTTAGTGTTAGGGTTAGGGTTAGGGTAAGGATTAGGGTTAGGGTTAGCATTAAGTTTAGGGTTAGGGTTAGGGTAAGGGAAAGGGTTAGGGTTAGTTTTAGGGTTAGGTTTACGTTTAGGGTAAGGGTAAGGGTTAGTGTAAGGGTAAGGGTTAGGGTTAGGGTTAGGGTAAGGTTAAGTGTTAAGGTTAGGGTTAGGGGTTAGGGTTAGGGTTAGGATTGAGGTAAGGTTTAGGGATAGGGTTAGGGTTAGGATTAGGGTTATTGTTGGGGTAAGGGTTAGGGTTAGCTTTAGGGTAAGGGTAAGGTTTAGGGTTAGGGTTAGAGTTAGGGTTAGGGTAAGGGTTAGGGTTAGGGTTAGGTTTAGGATTAGGGTTAGGGTAAGTGTACGTGTTAGGGTTAGGGTTAAGTTTAGGGTTAGGGTTAGGGTTATGGTTAGTGTAAGGGTAAGGGTTAGGGTTACCTTTAGGGTTGGGGTTAAGGTTAGAATTAGGGTTAGGGTAAAGGTAAGTGTTAGGATTAGGGTTAGGGTTAGAGGAAGGGTTAGTGTTAGGGTTAGGGTTAGGGTGAGGGTTAGGGTTAGTGTTAGGTGTTAGGGTTCGGGTTAGGCTTAGGGTAGGGGTAAGGGTTAGGGTTAGGGTTAGGTTTAGGGTAAGGGTTAGGGTTAGGGTTAGGTTTAGGGTTAGGGGTTAGGGTTAGGGGTAGGGTTACGGTTAGGTTAGGTTTAGGCTTAGAGTTAGGGTTAGGGTTAGGGTTAGGGTTAGGGTAAGGGAAAGTGTTAGGGTTAGGGTTAGGCTTAGGGTTATGGTAAGAGTAAGGGTTAGGTTTAGGGTTAGGGTAAGGGTTAGGGTTATGGTAAGGGTAAGGGTTAGGGTTAGGGTAGGGTTAGGGGTTAAGTTTAGGATTAGGGTAAGGGTTAGGGTAAGGGTTTGGGTTAGGGTTAGGGTTAGGGTACGGTTTAGGGATAGGGTTAGGGTTAGGTTTAGGGTGAGGTTAAGGGTTAGGGTTAGGTTTAGGGTTTGGGTTAGGTTTAGCGTTAGGGTTAGGGTAAGGATAAGGGTAAGGGTTAGATTTAGGGTTAGGGTTAGGGTTAAGGTTAGGGTTAGGGTTAGCGTTAGCGTTACAGTAAGGGTAAGGTTTAGGATTAGGGTTAGGGTTAGGGTTAGTGTTAGGGAAATGGTAAGGGTTAGGGTTAGGATTAGGGTTAGGGTAAGGATTAGGGTTAGGGTTAGGTTTAGGGTAAGGGTTAGGGTTAGGGTTAGCATTAAAGTTAGGTTTAGGGTTAGGGTAAAGGAAAGGGTTAGGGTTAGGTTTAGGGTTAGGGTTAGGGTAAGGGTTAGGGTTAGGGTTAGGGTTATGGTAAGGGTAATAGTTAGGGTTAGGGTTAGGTTTATGGTTAGGGTTAGGGTAAGGTTAAGGTTTAGGGTTAGGTTTAGGGTTGGGGTTAGGGTTAGGGTTAGGGTTAGGGTAAGGGTAAGGGTTTGGGTTACTGTTAGGTTTAGGGTAAGGGTTAGGGTTAGGGTTAGGTTAAGGGTAAGGTTTAGGTTTAGGGTTAGGGTTAGGGGTTATGGTTATGGCTAGGTTTAGGGTTAGGTTTAAGGTAATTGTAAGGGTTAGGGTTAAAGTTAGGGTTAGCGTTAGGGATAGCGTAAGGGTTAGGGTTAGGTTTAGGGTAAGGGTAAGGTTTAGAGTTAGGGTTAGGGTAAGGGTAAGGGTAAGGGTAAGTGTTAGGGTTAGAGTTAGGGTTAGGTTTAGGATGAGGGTAAGGGTTAGGGTTAGGGTTAAGGTTAGGGGTTAGGGTTAGGGTAAGGGTAAGTGTTAGGGTTAGGGTTAGGGTTAGGTTTAGGGGTTAGGGTTAGGGTTAGGTTTAGATTTAGGGTCAGGGTCAGGGTTAGGGTTACGCTTAGGGTTAGGGTTAGGGTTAGGGTTAGGTTAGGTTTAGGCTTAGTGTTAGGGTTAGAGTTAGGGTTAGGGTTAGGATGAGGGTAAGGGTTAGGGTTAGGGTTAAGGTTAGGTGTTAGGGTTAAGGTTAGAGTTAGGGTTAGGCTAAGGGTTAGGCTTAGGGTTAGGGTAAGGGTTAGGGTTAGGGTTAGCATTAATTTTAGTGTTACTGTAAGGGTAAGGGTAAGTGTTAGGTTTTGGTTTAAGTTTAGTGTTAGGGGTTAGGATTAGGGTTAGGGTTAGGTTTAAGTTTAGGGTTAGGGTTAGGTTTAGGGTTAGGGTTAGGGTTAGGGTTAGGCTTAGCATAAGGATAAGGGTTAGGGTAAGGGTTAGGTTTAGGGTTAATGTTAGGGTAAGGATTAGGGTTAGTGTTAAGTAAGGGTAAGGATGAGGGTTAGGGTTAGGGTTAGGGTAAGTGATAGGCTTAGGGTTAGGGTTAGGATTAGGGTTAGAGTTAGGGTTAGGGTTAGGGTAAGGGTAAGGGTTAGGGTTTGGGTTAGGGTTATTGTTAGGCTAAGGGATAGGGTTAGGGTTAGTGTTAGGGTAAGGGTAAGTGTTAGTGTTAGGGTTAGGGTTAGGGTTAGGTAAGGGTTAGGGTTAAGTTTAGGGTTAGTTTTAGGGTTAGGGTTAGGGTTAGGGTAAGTGTTAGGGTTAGGGTTAGGGTTAGGGTTAGGGTTAGGGGTTAGGGTTAGGGTAAGGGTTAGGTGTAGGGTTAGGGTTAGGGTAAAGTTTAGGGTTAGGATAAGGGTAACGGTTTTGGTTAGGGTTACGGTTATGGGTTAGGGTTAGGGTTAGGTTTAGGGTTAGGGTTAGGGTAAGGGTAATGTGAGGTTTAGGGTTAGGGTTAAGGTAAGGGTAAGGGTTAGGGTTAGGGTTAGGGTTATGGTTTAGGTGAGGGTTAGGGTTAGGATTAGGTTTAATGTTGGGGTTAAGGTGAGGGTTAGGGTTAAGGTAAGGGTTATGGTTAGGGTTAGGGTTAGGGTAACAGTAAGTGCTAGGGTTAGGGTTAGGGTTAGGTTTAGGATAAGGGTAAGCGTTAGGGTTAGGGTTAGGGTTAGTGTTAGGGGTTAGGGTTAGGGTAAGATTAAGGGTAAGGTTTAGGGTTAGGGTTAGGGTAAGGGTAAGGGTTAGGGTTAGGGTTAGGGTTAGGTTTAGGGTTAGGGTTAGGTTTAGTGTTAGGGTTAGGGACAGGGTTAAGTGTTAGGGTTAGGGTTAGGGTTAGGGTTACGGTAAGTGTTAGGGTTAGGGTTATGGTTAGGGTAAGTGTAAGGGTTGGGATAAGCGTAACGGTTAGGGTTAGGGTAAGGGATATGGTGAGGGTTTAGTGTTAGGGTTAGGGTTATGGTTGGGGTTAGGGGTAGGGTAAGGGTAAGGGTTCTGGTTAGCTTTAGGGTTAGGGTTAATGTTATGGCTAGAGTTAGGGTTAGGGAAAGTGTTAGGGTTAGCGTTACTGTTAAAGTTAGGGTAAGGGAAAGGGTTAGGGTTAAGGTTGGGTTAGGCTTAGGTTTAGAGTTAGGGTTAGGGTTAGGGTAAGGTTAAGGGATAGGGTTAGGGTTAGGGTTAGGATTATGGTTAGGGTTAGGGTGAGAGTTAGGTTTAGGGTTAGGGTTAGGGTTAGATTTAGGGTTAGGTTAGGGTTAAATTTAGGGTTAGGGTTAGGGTTATGGTTAGGGTAAGGGTTAGGTTTAGGGTAAGGGTTAGGGTTAGGGTTAGGGTTAGGGTTAGGGTTAGGGTAAGGGTAAGGGGTAGGTTTAGGTTTACGGTTGGGGTTAAGGTTAGGTTTAGGGTTAGGGGTTAGGGTTAGGGTTAGCGTTAGGGTTAGGTTTAGGCTAGGGTTATGGCAAGGCGAAGGGTTGGGTTAGGGTTAGCGTTAGGGTTAGGGTTTAGGTTTAGGGTTATGTTTAGGGTTAGGGTTAGGGTTAGGGCAAGTCTAAGGGTTGTATTAGGGTTAAGGTTAAGGTTAGGGGTTAGGTTTAGGGTTAGGGTTAGGGTTAGGGAAAGGGTAAATTTTAGGGTAAGGTTTAGGGTTAGGGTTAGTGTTAGGGTTATGGTAAGTATTAGGGTTAGGACTAGGGCAAGGGTAAGGGTGTGGGTTAGGGTTAGGGTTAGAGTTAGGGTTAATTTTAAGTTTAGGGTTAGGTTAAGGGTAATGGTTAGGGTTAGGGTTAGGATTAATGTTAAGGTTAGTGTTAGAGTAAGGATTAGGGTTAGGGAATGGGTAAGGGTTAGGGTAAGGTTTACGGTTAGGCTTAGGGTTAGGGTTAGGGTTCGGGGTTAGGGTTAGGGTTAGGGATAGGGTAAGGGTTAGGGTTAGGGTTACGGTTAGGGTAAGGGTAAGTGTTAGGGTTAGGGTTAGGGTTAGGTAAGGGTTAGGGTTACGTTTAGGGTTAGGGTTAGGGTTAGGGTACTTGTTATGGTATGTGTTAGGGTTAGGGTTAGGATATGGGTAAGGGTTAGGGTTAGGGTTAGGTTTAGGGTTAGGGTTAGGGTAAGGGTAAGGGTTAGGGTTGGGGTTAGGGTTAGGTTTAGGGTTAGGGTGAGGGTAAGGGTAAGGGTTAGGGTTAGGGTTAGGGTTATGGTTAGCGTTAGGGTAAAGGTAAGTGTTATTGTTAGGTTTAGGTTTAGGGGTTAGGGTTAGCGTTAGGGTTAGAGTAAGGGTTAGGGTTGGGGTTAGGGTTAGGGTAAGGTTAAGAGTTAGGGTTAGGGATAGGCTTAGGGTTAGGGTAAGGATAAGGGTTTGGGTTAGGGTTAGGGTTAGGTTTAAGTTTACGGTCAGGGTTAGGTTTAGGATAAGGTTTAGTGTTAGGGTTAGGGTTAGGTTTAGGGTTAGGGTTAGGGTAAGGGTAAGGGTTAGAGTTTGGGTTAGGGTTATGGTTAGGCTAAGGGTTAGGGTTCGGGTTAGTGTTAGGATTAGGGTTAGGGTTAAGGTTAGGGTTAGGTTTAGGGTTGTGGTTAGGGTTAGGGTAAGGGTAAGTGTTAGGGTTAGGTTCAGAGTTAGGGTTAAGGTAAGGGTAAAGTTTAGGGTTAGGGATAGGGTTAGGGTTAGGGGTAAGGGTTAGGGTTAGGGTTAGGGTTAAGGTAAATGTAAGTTTTAGGGTTATGGTTAGGGTTATGGTTAGGATTAGGGTAAGGGTTACGGTTAGTTTTAGCGTAAGGGTGAGGTTTATGGTTAGGGTTAGGGTTTGGGTTAATGAAGGGTAAGGATTAGGGTTAGGGTTAGGGTTAGGTTTAGGGTTAGGGTTAGGGTTAGGATTAGGGTCAGGTTAAGGGTTAGTGTTAAGGTTAGGGTTAATGTTAGGGTTAGGGTTAGGGTAAGGGTTAGGTTTAGGGTAAGGGTTAGGGTTAGGGTTAGGGTTAGTGTTAGGTTTAGGGTGAGGGTTAGGGTAAGGGTAAGGGTTAGGGTTAGTGTAAGGGTTAGGGTTAGGGTTAGGTTTAGGGTTAGGAATTGGGTAAGATTAAGTGTTAGGTTTAGGTTTAGGGTTAGGTTTAGGGTTAGGGTTAGGGTAAGGGTAAGGGTTTTGGTAAGGGTTAGGAATAGGTTTAAGTGTAGGGTTAGGGTTAGGGTTAGGGTTAGGATAAGGGTAAGGGTTAGGGTTAGGGTTAGGTTTATGTTAAGGGTTAGGGTTAGTATTAGGGTTAGGTTTAGGGTAAGGAATAGGGTTAGGGTTAGGGTTAGGGTGAGGGTTAGCATTAAGGTTAGGCTTAGGGTTAGGGTAAGGATAAGGGATAGGGTTAGGGTTTTGGTTAGGGTTCGGGTTCAGGTTAGGGTTAGGGTAAGGGTAAGGGTTAGGGTTATGGTTAGGGTAAGGGTAAGGGTTAGGGTTAGGGTAAGGGTAAGGGTTAGGGTCTGGAATAGTGTTAGGGTAAGGGTTATGGTAAGGGTTAGGGTTACGGTTAGGTTTAGGGTTAGGGTTAGTGTAAGGGTAAAGGTTAGCGTTAGGGTTAGGGTTAGGGTTAGGTTTAGGGTTAGGGTTAGGGTAAGGGTTAAGGTTAGGCTTACCATAAGGATAAGGGTTAGGGTAAGGGTTAGGTTTAGGGTTAGGGTTAGGGTAAGGATTAGGGTTAGTGTTAAGTAAGGGTAAGGATGAGGGTTAGGGTTAGGGTTAGGGTAAGTGATAGGCTTAGCGTTAGGGTTAGGATTAGGGTTAGAGTTAGGGTTAGGGGTAGGGTAAGGGTAAGGGTTAGGGTTAGGGTTAGGGTTAGGCTTAGCATAAGGATAAGGGTTAGGGTAAGGGTTAGGTTTAGGGTTAGGGTTAGGGTAAGGATTAGGGTTAGTGTTAAGTAGGGGTAAGGATGAGGGTTAGGGTTAGGGTTAGGGTAAGTGATAGGCTTAGGGTTAGGGTTAGGATTAGGGTTAGAGTTAGGGTTAGGGTTAGGGTAAGGGTAAGGGTTAGGGTTTGGGTTAGGGTTAGGGTTAGGCTAAGGGATAGGGTTAGGGTTAGTGTTAGGGTAAGGGTCAGTGTTAGTGTTAGGGTTAGGGTTAGGGTTAGGTAAGGGTTAGGGTTAGTTTTAGGGTTAGGGTTAGGGTTAGGGTAAGTGTTAGGGTTAGGGTTAGGGTTAGGGTTAGGATAAGGGTAAGGGTTAGGGTTAGGGTTAGGTTTAGGGTTAGGGGTTAGGGTTAGGGTTAGGTGTAGGGTTAGGGTTAGGGTTAGGGTAAAGTTTAGGGTTAGGATAAGGGTAACGATTATGGTTAGGGTTACGGTTATGGGTTAGGGTTAGGGTTAGGTTTAGGGTTAGGGTTAGGGTAAGGGTAAGTGTGAGGTTTAGGGTTAGGGTTAAGGTAAGGTTAAGGGTTAGGGTTAGGTTTAGGGTTATGGTTTAGGTGAGGGTTAGGGTTAGGATTAGGTTTAATGTTGGGGTTAAGGTGAGGGTTAGGGTTAAGGTAAGGGTTATGGTTAGGGTTAGGGTTAGGGTAACAGTAAGTGTTTGGGTTAGGGTTAGGGTTAGGGTTAGGTTTAGGATAAGGGTAAGCGTTAGGGTTAGGGTTAGGGTTAGTGTTAGGGGTTAGGGTTAGGGTAAGATTAAGGGTAAGGTTTAGGGTTAGGGTTAGGGTAAGGGTAAGGGTTAGGGTTAGGGTTAGGGTTAGGTTTAGGGTTAGGGTTAGGTTTAGTGTTAGGGTTAGGGTTAGGGAAAGGGTTAAGTGTTAGGGTTAGGGTTAGGGTTAGGGTTACGGTAAGTGTTAGGGTTAGGGTTATGGTTAGGGTAAGTGTAAGGGTTGGGATAAGCGTAACGGTTAGGGTTAGGGTAAGGGTTATGGTGAGGGTTTAGGGTTAGGGTTAGGGTTATGGTTGGGGTTAGGGGTAGGGTAAGGGTAAGGGTTCTGGTTAGCTTTAGGGTTAGGGTTAATGTTATGGCTAGAGTTAGGGTTAGGGAAAGTGTTAGGGTTAGCGTTACTGTTAAGGTTAGGGTAAGGGAAAGGGTTAGGGTTAAGGTTAGGGTTAGGGTTAGGGTTAGGGTTAGGGTAAGGTTAAGGGATAGGGTTAGGGTTAGTGTTAGGATTAGGGTTAGGGTTAGGGTGAGGGTTAGGTTTAGGGTTAGGGTTAGGGTTAGATTTAGGGTTAGGTTAGGGTTAAATTTAGGGTTAGGGTTAGGGTTATGGTTAGGGTAAGGGTTAGGTTTAGGGTAAGGGTTAGGGTTAGGGTTAGGTTTAGGGTTAGGGTTAGGGTAAGGGTAAGGGGTAGGTTTAGGTTTACGGTTGGGGTTAAGGTTAGGTTTAGGATTAGGGGTTAGGGTTAGGGTTAGCGTTAGGGTTAGGTTTAGGCTAGGGTTATGGCAAGGCGAAGGGTTGGGTTAGGGTTAGCGTTAGGGTTAGGGTTTAGGTTTAGGGTTATGTTTAGGGTTAGGGTTAGGGTTAGGGCAAGTCTAAGGGTTGTATTAGGGTTAAGGTTAAGGTTAGGGGTTAGGTTTAGGGTTAGGGTTAGGGTTAGGGAAAGGGTAAAGTTTAGGGTAAGGTTTAGGGTTAGGGTTAGTGTTAGGGTTATGGTAAGTATTAGGGTTAGGACTAGGGCAAGGGTAAGGGTGTGGGTTAGGGTTAGGGTTAGAGTTAGGGTTAATTTTAAGTTTAGGGTTAGGTTAAGGTTAATGGTTAGGGTTAGGGTTAGGATTAATGTTAAGGTTAGTGTTAGAGTAAGGATTAGGGTTAGGGAATGGGTAAGGGTTAGGGTAAGGTTTACGGTTAGCCTTAGGGTTAGGGTTAGGGTTCGGGGTTAGGGTTAGGGTTAGGGATAGGGTAAGGGTTAGGGTTAGGGTTACGGTTAGGGTAAGGGTAAGTGTTAGGGTTAGGGTTAGGGTTAGGTAAGGGTTAGGGTTACGTTTAGGGTTAGGGTTAGGGTTAGGGTACTTGTTATGGTATGTGTTAGGGTTAGGGTTAGGATATGGGTAAGGGTTAGGGTTAGGGTTAGGTTTAGGGTTAGGGTTAGGGTAAGGGTAAGGGTTAGGGTTGGGGTTAGGGTTAGGTTTAGGGTTAGGGTTAGGGTAAGGGTAAGTGTGAGGTTTAGGGTTAGGGTTAAGGTAAGGGTAAGGGTTAGGGTTAGGGTTAGGGTTATGGTTTAGGAGAGGGTTAGGGTTAGGATTAGCTTTAATGTTGGGGTGAAGGTGAGGGTTAGGGTTAAGGTAAGGGTTATGGTTAGGGTTAGGGTTAGGGTAACAGTAAGTGTTAGGGTTAGGGTTAGGGTTAGGGTTAGGTTTAGGATAAGGGTAAGCGTTAGGGTTAGGGTTAGGGTTAGTGTTAGGGGTTAGGGTTAGGGTAAGATTAAGGGTAAGGTTTAGGGTTAGGGTTAGGGTAAGGGTAAGGGTTAGGGTTAGGGTTTGGGTTAGGTTTAGGGTTAGGGTTAGGTTTAGTGTTAGGGTTAGGGTTAGGGAAAGGGTTAAGTGTTAGGGTTAGGGTTAGGTTTAGGGTTACGGTAAGTGTTAGGGTTAGGGTTATGGTTAGGGTAAGTGTAAGGTTTGGGATAAGCGTAACGGTTAGGGTTAGGGTAAGGGTTATGGTGAGGGTTTAGGGTTAGGGTTAGGGTTATGGTTGGGGTTAGGGGTAGGGTAAGGGTAAGGGTTCTGGTTAGCTTTAGGTTTAGGGTTAATGTTATGGTAAGATTTGGGGTTAGGGAAAGTGTTAGGGTTAGCGTTACTGTTTAGGTTAGGGTAAGGGAAAGGGTTAGGGTTAAGGTTGGGTTAGGCTTAGGTTTAGGGTTAGGGTTAGGGTTAGGGTAAGGTTAAGGGATAGGGTTAGGGTTAGGGTTAGGATTAGGGTTAGGGTTAGGGTGAGGGTTAGGTTTAGGGTTAGGGTTATGGTTAGATTTAGGGTTAGGTTAGGGTTAAATTTAGGGTTAGAGTTAGGGTTAGGGTAAGGGTTAGGGTTAGGGTTAGGTTTAGGATTAGGGTTAGGGTAAGTGTACGTGTTAGGGTTAGGGTTAAGTTTAGGGTTAGGGTTAGGGTTATGGTTAGTGTAAGGGTAAGGGTTAGGGTTACCTTTAGGGTTGGGGTTAAGGTTAGAATTAGGGTTAGGGTAAAGGTAAGTGTTAGGATTAGGGTTAGGGTTAGAGGAAGGGTTAGTGTTAGGGTTAGGGTTAGGGTGAGGGTTAGGGTTAGTGTTAGGTGTTAGGGTTCGGGTTAGGCTTAGGGTAGGGGTAAGGGTTAGGGTTAGGGTTAGGTTTAGGGTAAGGGTTAGGGTTAGGGTTAGGTTTAGGGTTAGGGGTTAGGGTTAGGGGTAGGGTTACGGTTAGGTTAGGTTTAGGCTTAGAGTTAGGGTTAGGGTTAGGGTTAGGGTTAGGGTAAGGGAAAGTGTTAGGGTTAGGGTTAGGCTTAGGGTTAGGGTAAGAGTAAGGGTTAGGTTTAGGGTTAGGGTAAGGGTTAGGGTTATGGTAAGGGTAAGGGTTAGGGTTAGGGTAGGGTTAGGGGTTAAGTTTAGGATTAGGGTAAGGGTTAGGGTAAGGGTTTGGGTTAGGGTTAGGGTTAGGGTACGGTTTAGGGATAGGGTTAGGGTTAGGTTTAGGGTGAGGTTAAGGGTTAGGGTTAGGTTTAGGGTTTGGGTTAGGTTTAGCGTTAGGGTTAGGGTAAGGATAAGGGTAAGGGTTAGATTTAGGGTTAGGGTTAGGGTTAAGGTTAGGGTTAGGGTTAGCGTTAGCGTTACAGTAAGGGTAAGGTTTAGGATTAGGGTTAGGGTTAGGGTTAGTGTTAGGGAAATGGTAAGGGTTAGGGTTAGGATTAGGGTTAGGGTAAGGATTAGGGTTAGGGTTAGGTTTAGGGTAAGGGTTAGGGTTAGGGTTAGCATTAAAGTTAGGTTTAGGGTTAGGGTAAAGGAAAGGGTTAGGGTTAGGTTTAGGGTTAGGGTTAGGGTAAGGGTTAGGGTTAGGGTTAGGGTTATGGTAAGGGTAATAGTTAGGGTTAGGGTTAGGTTTATGGTTAGGGTTAGGGTAAGGTTAAGGTTTAGGGTTAGGTTTAGGGTTGGGGTTAGGGTTAGGGTTAGGGTTAGGGTAAGGGTAAGGGTTTGGGTTACTGTTAGGTTTAGGGTAAGGGTTAGGGTTAGGGTTAGGTTAAGGGTAAGGTTTAGGTTTAGGGTTAGGGTTAGGGGTTATGGTTATGGCTAGGTTTAGGGTTAGGTTTAAGGTAATTGTAAGGGTTAGGGTTAAAGTTAGGGTTAGCGTTAGGGATAGCGTAAGGGTTAGGGTTAGGTTTAGGGTAAGGGTAAGGTTTAGAGTTAGGGTTAGGGTAAGGGTAAGGGTAAGGGTAAGTGTTAGGGTTAGAGTTAGGGTTAGGTTTAGGATGAGGGTAAGGGTTAGGGTTAGGGTTAAGGTTAGGGGTTAGGGTTAGGGTAAGGGTAAGTGTTAGGGTTAGGGTTAGGGTTAGGTTTAGGGGTTAGGGTTAGGGTTAGGTTTAGATTTAGGGTCAGGGTCAGGGTTAGGGTTACGCTTAGGGTTAGGGTTAGGGTTAGGGTTAGGTTAGGTTTAGGCTTAGTGTTAGGGTTAGAGTTAGGGTTAGGGTTAGGATGAGGGTAAGGGTTAGGGTTAGGGTTAAGGTTAGGTGTTAGGGTTAAGGTTAGAGTTAGGGTTAGGCTAAGGGTTAGGCTTAGGGTTAGGGTAAGGGTTAGGGTTAGGGTTAGCATTAATTTTAGTGTTACTGTAAGGGTAAGGGTAAGTGTTAGGTTTTGGTTTAAGTTTAGTGTTAGGGGTTAGGATTAGGGTTAGGGTTAGGTTTAAGTTTAGGGTTAGGGTTAGGTTTAGGGTTAGGGTTAGGGTTAGGGTTAGGCTTAGCATAAGGATAAGGGTTAGGGTAAGGGTTAGGTTTAGGGTTAATGTTAGGGTAAGGATTAGGGTTAGTGTTAAGTAAGGGTAAGGATGAGGGTTAGGGTTAGGGTTAGGGTAAGTGATAGGCTTAGGGTTAGGGTTAGGATTAGGGTTAGAGTTAGGGTTAGGGTTAGGGTAAGGGTAAGGGTTAGGGTTTGGGTTAGGGTTATTGTTAGGCTAAGGGATAGGGTTAGGGTTAGTGTTAGGGTAAGGGTAAGTGTTAGTGTTAGGGTTAGGGTTAGGGTTAGGTAAGGGTTAGGGTTAAGTTTAGGGTTAGTTTTAGGGTTAGGGTTAGGGTTAGGGTAAGTGTTAGGGTTAGGGTTAGGGTTAGGGTTAGGGTTAGGGGTTAGGGTTAGGGTAAGGGTTAGGTGTAGGGTTAGGGTTAGGGTAAAGTTTAGGGTTAGGATAAGGGTAACGGTTTTGGTTAGGGTTACGGTTATGGGTTAGGGTTAGGGTTAGGTTTAGGGTTAGGGTTAGGGTAAGGGTAATGTGAGGTTTAGGGTTAGGGTTAAGGTAAGGGTAAGGGTTAGGGTTAGGGTTAGGGTTATGGTTTAGGTGAGGGTTAGGGTTAGGATTAGGTTTAATGTTGGGGTTAAGGTGAGGGTTAGGGTTAAGGTAAGGGTTATGGTTATGGTTAGGGTTAGGGTAACAGTAAGTGCTAGGGTTAGGGTTAGGGTTAGGTTTAGGATAAGGGTAAGCGTTAGGGTTAGGGTTAGGGTTAGTGTTAGGGGTTAGGGTTAGGGTAAGATTAAGGGTAAGGTTTAGGGTTAGGGTTAGGGTAAGGGTAAGGGTTAGGGTTAGGGTTAGGGTTAGGTTTAGGTTTAGGGTTAGGTTTAGTGTTAGGGTTAGGGACAGGGTTAAGTGTTAGGGTTAGGGTTAGGGTTAGGGTTACGGTAAGTGTTAGGGTTAGGGTTATGGTTAGGGTAAGTGTAAGGGTTGGGATAAGCGTAACGGTTAGGGTTAGGGTAAGGGATATGGTGAGGGTTTAGTGTTAGGGTTAGGGTTATGGTTGGGGTTAGGGGTAGGGTAAGGGTAAGGGTTCTGGTTAGCTTTAGGGTTAGGGTTAATGTTATGGCTAGAGTTAGGGTTAGGGAAAGTGTTAGGGTTAGCGTTACTGTTAAAGTTAGGGTAAGGGAAAGGGTTAGGGTTAAGGTTGGGTTAGGCTTAGGTTTAGAGTTAGGGTTAGGGTTAGGGTAAGGTTAAGGGATAGGGTTAGGGTTAGGGTTAGGATTATGGTTAGGGTTAGGGTGAGGGTTAGGTTTAGGGTTAGGGTTAGGGTTAGATTTAGGGTTAGGTTAGGGTTAAATTTAGGGTTAGGGTTAGGGTTATGGTTAGGGTAAGGGTTAGGTTTAGGGTAAGGGTTAGGGTTAGGGTTAGGGTTAGGGTTAGGGTTAGGGTAAGGGTAAGGGGTAGGTTTAGGTTTACGGTTGGGGTTAAGGTTAGGTTTAGGGTTAGGGGTTAGGGTTAGGGTTAGCGTTAGGGTTAGGTTTAGGCTAGGGTTATGGCAAGGCGAAGGGTTGGGTTAGGGTTAGCGTTAGGGTTAGGGTTTAGGTTTAGGGTTATGTTTAGGGTTAGGGTTAGGGTTAGGGCAAGTCTAAGGGTTGTATTAGGGTTAAGGTTAAGGTTAGGGGTTAGGTTTAGGGTTAGGGTTAGGGTTAGGGAAAGGGTAAATTTTAGGGTAAGGTTTAGGGTTAGGGTTAGTGTTAGGGTTATGGTAAGTATTAGGGTTAGGACTAGGGCAAGGGTAAGGGTGTGGGTTAGGGTTAGGGTTAGAGTTAGGGTTAATTTTAAGTTTAGGGTTAGGTTAAGGGTAATGGTTAGGGTTAGGGTTAGGATTAATGTTAAGGTTAGTGTTAGAGTAAGGATTAGGGTTAGGGAATGGGTAAGGGTTAGGGTAAGGTTTACGGTTAGGCTTAGGGTTAGGGTTAGGGTTCGGGGTTAGGGTTAGGGTTAGGGATAGGGTAAGGGTTAGGGTTAGGGTTACGGTTAGGGTAAGGGTAAGTGTTAGGGTTAGGGTTAGGGTTAGGTAAGGGTTAGGGTTACGTTTAGGGTTAGGGTTAGGGTTAGGGTACTTGTTATGGTATGTGTTAGGGTTAGGGTTAGGATATGGGTAAGGGTTAGGGTTAGGGTTAGGTTTAGGGTTAGGGTTAGGGTAAGGGTAAGGGTTAGGGTTGGGGTTAGGGTTAGGTTTAGGGTTAGGGTGAGGGTAAGGGTAAGGGTTAGGGTTAGGGTTAGGGTTATGGTTAGCGTTAGGGTAAAGGTAAGTGTTATTGTTAGGTTTAGGTTTAGGGGTTAGGGTTAGCGTTAGGGTTAGAGTAAGGGTTAGGGTTGGGGTTAGGGTTAGGGTAAGGTTAAGAGTTAGGGTTAGGGATAGGCTTAGGGTTAGGGTAAGGATAAGGGTTTGGGTTAGGGTTAGGGTTAGGTTTAAGTTTACGGTCAGGGTTAGGTTTAGGATAAGGTTTAGTGTTAGGGTTAGGGTTAGGTTTAGGGTTAGGGTTAGGGTAAGGGTAAGGGTTAGAGTTTGGGTTAGGGTTATGGTTAGGCTAAGGGTTAGGGTTCGGGTTAGTGTTAGGATTAGGGTTAGGGTTAAGGTTAGGGTTAGGTTTAGGGTTGTGGTTAGGGTTAGGGTAAGGGTAAGTGTTAGGGTTAGGTTCAGAGTTAGGGTTAAGGTAAGGGTAAAGTTTAGGGTTAGGGATAGGGTTAGGGTTAGGGGTAAGGGTTAGGGTTAGGGTTAGGGTTAAGGTAAATGTAAGTTTTAGGGTTATGGTTAGGGTTATGGTTAGGATTAGGGTAAGGGTTACGGTTAGTTTTAGCGTAAGGGTGAGGTTTATGGTTAGGGTTAGGGTTTGGGTTAATGAAGGGTAAGGATTAGGGTTAGGGTTAGGGTTAGGTTTAGGGTTAGGGTTAGGGTTAGGATTAGGGTCAGGTTAAGGGTTAGTGTTAAGGTTAGGGTTAATGTTAGGGTTAGGGTTAGGGTAAGGGTTAGGTTTAGGGTAAGGGTTAGGGTTAGGGTTAGGGTTAGTGTTAGGTTTAGGGTGAGGGTTAGGGTAAGGGTAAGGGTTAGGGTTAGTGTAAGGGTTAGGGTTAGGGTTAGGTTTAGGGTTAGGAATTGGGTAAGATTAAGTGTTAGGTTTAGGTTTAGGGTTAGGTTTAGGGTTAGGGTTAGGGTAAGGGTAAGGGTTTTGGTAAGGGTTAGGAATAGGTTTAAGTGTAGGGTTAGGGTTAGGGTTAGGGTTAGGATAAGGGTAAGGGTTAGGGTTAGGGTTAGGTTTATGTTAAGGGTTAGGGTTAGTATTAGGGTTAGGTTTAGGGTAAGGAATAGGGTTAGGGTTAGGGTTAGGGTGAGGGTTAGCATTAAGGTTAGGCTTAGGGTTAGGGTAAGGATAAGGGATAGGGTTAGGGTTTTGGTTAGGGTTCGGGTTCAGGTTAGGGTTAGGGTAAGGGTAAGGGTTAGGGTTATGGTTAGGGTAAGGGTAAGGGTTAGGGTTAGGGTAAGGGTAAGGGTTAGGGTCTGGAATAGTGTTAGGGTAAGGGTTATGGTAAGGGTTAGGGTTACGGTTAGGTTTAGGGTTAGGGTTAGTGTAAGGGTAAAGGTTAGCGTTAGGGTTAGGGTTAGGGTTAGGTTTAGGGTTAGGGTTAGGGTAAGGGTTAAGGTTAGGCTTACCATAAGGATAAGGGTTAGGGTAAGGGTTAGGTTTAGGGTTAGGGTTAGGGTAAGGATTAGGGTTAGTGTTAAGTAAGGGTAAGGATGAGGGTTAGGGTTAGGGTTAGGGTAAGTGATAGGCTTAGCGTTAGGGTTAGGATTAGGGTTAGAGTTAGGGTTAGGGGTAGGGTAAGGGTAAGGGTTAGGGTTAGGGTTAGGGTTAGGCTTAGCATAAGGATAAGGGTTAGGGTAAGGGTTAGGTTTAGGGTTAGGGTTAGGGTAAGGATTAGGGTTAGTGTTAAGTAGGGGTAAGGATGAGGGTTAGGGTTAGGGTTAGGGTAAGTGATAGGCTTAGGGTTAGGGTTAGGATTAGGGTTAGAGTTAGGGTTAGGGTTAGGGTAAGGGTAAGGGTTAGGGTTTGGGTTAGGGTTAGGGTTAGGCTAAGGGATAGGGTTAGGGTTAGTGTTAGGGTAAGGGTCAGTGTTAGTGTTAGGGTTAGGGTTAGGGTTAGGTAAGGGTTAGGGTTAGTTTTAGGGTTAGGGTTAGGGTTAGGGTAAGTGTTAGGGTTAGGGTTAGGGTTAGGGTTAGGATAAGGGTAAGGGTTAGGGTTAGGGTTAGGTTTAGGGTTAGGGGTTAGGGTTAGGGTTAGGTGTAGGGTTAGGGTTAGGGTTAGGGTAAAGTTTAGGGTTAGGATAAGGGTAACGATTATGGTTAGGGTTACGGTTATGGGTTAGGGTTAGGGTTAGGTTTAGGGTTAGGGTTAGGGTAAGGGTAAGTGTGAGGTTTAGGGTTAGGGTTAAGGTAAGGTTAAGGGTTAGGGTTAGGTTTAGGGTTATGGTTTAGGTGAGGGTTAGGGTTAGGATTAGGTTTAATGTTGGGGTTAAGGTGAGGGTTAGGGTTAAGGTAAGGGTTATGGTTAGGGTTAGGGTTAGGGTAACAGTAAGTGTTTGGGTTAGGGTTAGGGTTAGGGTTAGGTTTAGGATAAGGGTAAGCGTTAGGGTTAGGGTTAGGGTTAGTGTTAGGGGTTAGGGTTAGGGTAAGATTAAGGGTAAGGTTTAGGGTTAGGGTTAGGGTAAGGGTAAGGGTTAGGGTTAGGGTTAGGGTTAGGTTTAGGGTTAGGGTTAGGTTTAGTGTTAGGGTTAGGGTTAGGGAAAGGGTTAAGTGTTAGGGTTAGGGTTAGGGTTAGGGTTACGGTAAGTGTTAGGGTTAGGGTTATGGTTAGGGTAAGTGTAAGGGTTGGGATAAGCGTAACGGTTAGGGTTAGGGTAAGGGTTATGGTGAGGGTTTAGGGTTAGGGTTAGGGTTATGGTTGGGGTTAGGGGTAGGGTAAGGGTAAGGGTTCTGGTTAGCTTTAGGGTTAGGGTTAATGTTATGGCTAGAGTTAGGGTTAGGGAAAGTGTTAGGGTTAGCGTTACTGTTAAGGTTAGGGTAAGGGAAAGGGTTAGGGTTAAGGTTAGGGTTAGGGTTAGGGTTAGGGTTAGGGTAAGGTTAAGGGATAGGGTTAGGGTTAGTGTTAGGATTAGGGTTAGGGTTAGGGTGAGGGTTAGGTTTAGGGTTAGGGTTAGGGTTAGATTTAGGGTTAGGTTAGGGTTAAATTTAGGGTTAGGGTTAGGGTTATGGTTAGGGTAAGGGTTAGGTTTAGGGTAAGGGTTAGGGTTAGGGTTAGGTTTAGGGTTAGGGTTAGGGTAAGGGTAAGGGGTAGGTTTAGGTTTACGGTTGGGGTTAAGGTTAGGTTTAGGATTAGGGGTTAGGGTTAGGGTTAGCGTTAGGGTTAGGTTTAGGCTAGGGTTATGGCAAGGCGAAGGGTTGGGTTAGGGTTAGCGTTAGGGTTAGGGTTTAGGTTTAGGGTTATGTTTAGGGTTAGGGTTAGGGTTAGGGCAAGTCTAAGGGTTGTATTAGGGTTAAGGTTAAGGTTAGGGGTTAGGTTTAGGGTTAGGGTTAGGGTTAGGGAAAGGGTAAAGTTTAGGGTAAGGTTTAGGGTTAGGGTTAGTGTTAGGGTTATGGTAAGTATTAGGGTTAGGACTAGGGCAAGGGTAAGGGTGTGGGTTAGGGTTAGGGTTAGAGTTAGGGTTAATTTTAAGTTTAGGGTTAGGTTAAGGTTAATGGTTAGGGTTAGGGTTAGGATTAATGTTAAGGTTAGTGTTAGAGTAAGGATTAGGGTTAGGGAATGGGTAAGGGTTAGGGTAAGGTTTACGGTTAGCCTTAGGGTTAGGGTTAGGGTTCGGGGTTAGGGTTAGGGTTAGGGATAGGGTAAGGGTTAGGGTTAGGGTTACGGTTAGGGTAAGGGTAAGTGTTAGGGTTAGGGTTAGGGTTAGGTAAGGGTTAGGGTTACGTTTAGGGCTAGGGTTAGGGTTAGGGTACTTGTTATGGTATGTGTTAGGGTTAGGGTTAGGATATGGGTAAGGGTTAGGGTTAGGGTTAGGTTTAGGGTTAGGGTTAGGGTAAGGGTAAGGGTTAGGGTTGGGGTTAGGGTTAGGTTTAGGGTTAGGGTTAGGGTAAGGGTAAGTGTGAGGTTTAGGGTTAGGGTTAAGGTAAGGGTAAGGGTTAGGGTTAGGGTTAGGGTTATGGTTTAGGAGAGGGTTAGGGTTAGGATTAGCTTTAATGTTGGGGTGAAGGTGAGGGTTAGGGTTAAGGTAAGGGTTATGGTTAGGGTTAGGGTTAGGGTAACAGTAAGTGTTAGGGTTAGGGTTAGGGTTAGGGTTAGGTTTAGGATAAGGGTAAGCGTTAGGGTTAGGGTTAGGGTTAGTGTTAGGGGTTAGGGTTAGGGTAAGATTAAGGGTAAGGTTTAGGGTTAGGGTTAGGGTAAGGGTAAGGGTTAGGGTTAGGGTTTGGGTTAGGTTTAGGGTTAGGGTTAGGTTTAGTGTTAGGGTTAGGGTTAGGGAAAGGGTTAAGTGTTAGGGTTAGGGTTAGGTTTAGGGTTACGGTAAGTGTTAGGGTTAGGGTTATGGTTAGGGTAAGTGTAAGGTTTGGGATAAGCGTAACGGTTAGGGTTAGGGTAAGGGTTATGGTGAGGGTTTAGGGTTAGGGTTAGGGTTATGGTTGGGGTTAGGGGTAGGGTAAGGGTAAGGGTTCTGGTTAGCTTTAGGTTTAGGGTTAATGTTATGGTAAGATTTGGGGTTAGGGAAAGTGTTAGGGTTAGCGTTACTGTTTAGGTTAGGGTAAGGGAAAGGGTTAGGGTTAAGGTTGGGTTAGGCTTAGGTTTAGGGTTAGGGTTAGGGTTAGGGTAAGGTTAAGGGATAGGGTTAGGGTTAGGGTTAGGATTAGGGTTAGGGTTAGGGTGAGGGTTAGGTTTAGGGTTAGGGTTATGGTTAGATTTAGGGTTAGGTTAGGGTTAAATTTAGGGTTAGGGTTAGGGTTATGGTTAGGGTAAGGGTTAGGTTTAGGGTAAGGGTTAGGGTTAGGGTTAGGTTTAGGGTTAGGGTAAGGGTAAGGGGTAGGTTTAGGTTTACGGTTGGGGTTAAGGTTAGGTTTAGGGTTAGGGGTTAGGGTTAGGGTTAGCGTTAGGGTTAGGTTTAGGCTAGGGTTATGGCAAGGCGAAGGGTTGGGTTAGGGTTAGCGTTAGGGTTAGGGTTTAGGTTTAGGGTTATGTTTAGGGTTAGGGTTACGGTTAGGGCAAGTCTAAGGGTTGTATTAGGGTTAAGGTTAAGGTTAGGGGTTAGGTTTAGGGTTAGGGTTAGGGTTAGAGAAAGGGTAAAGTTTAGGGTAAGGTTTAGGGTTAGGGTTAGTGTTAGGGTTATGGTAAGTATTAGGGTTAGGACTAGGGCAAGGGTAAGGGTGTGGGTTAGGCTTAGGGTTAGAGTTAGGGTTAATTTTAAGTTTAGGGTTAGGTTAAGGGTAATGGTTAGGGTTAGGGTTAGGATTAATGTTAAGGTTAGTGTTAGAGTAAGGGTTAGGGTTAGGGAATGGGTAAGGGTTAGGGTAAGGTTTACGGTTAGGCTTAGGGTTAGGGTTAGGGTTCGGGGTTAGGGTTAGGGTTAGGGATAGGGTAAGGGTTAGGGTTAGGGTTAGGGTTAGGGTAAGGGTAAGTTTTAGGGTTAGGGTTAGGTTTAGGTAAGGGTTAGGGTTACGTTTAGGGTTAGGGTTAGGGTTAGGGTACTTGTTATGGTATGTGTTAGGGTTAGGGTTAGGATATGGGTCAGGGTTAGGGTTAGGGTTAGGTTTAGGGTTAGGGTTAAGGTAAGGGTAAGGGTTAGGGTTGGGGTTAGGGTTAGGTTTAGGGTTAGGGTGAGGGTAAGGGTAAGGGTTAGGGTTAGGGTTAGGGTTACGGTTAGCGTTAGGGTAAAGGTAAGTGTTATTGTTAGGTTTAGGGTTAGGGGTTAGGGTTAGCGTTAGGGTTAGAGTAAGGGTTAGGGTTGGGGTTAGGGTTAGGGTAAGGTTAAGAGTTAGGGTTAGGGATAGGCTTAGGGTTAGGGTAAGGATAAGGGTTTGGGTTAGGGTTAGGGTTAGGTTTAAGTTTACGGTCAGGGTTAGGTTTAGGATAAGGGTTAGTGTTAGGGTTAGGGTTAGGTTTAGGGTTAGGGTTAGGGTAAGGGTAAGGGTTAGGGTTTGGGTTAGGGTTATGGTTAGGCTAAGGGATAGGGTTCGGGTTAGTGTTAGGATTAGGGTTAGGATTAGGGTTAGGGTAAGGTTTAGGGTTGTGGTTTGGGTTAGGGTAAGGGTAAGTGTTAGGGTTAGGTTCAGGGTTAGGGTTAAGGTAAGGGAAAGTTTAGGGTTAGGGTTAGGGTAAGGGTTAGGGGTAAGGGTTAGGGTTAGGGTTAGGGTTAAGGTAAAGGTAAGTTTTAGGGTTAGGGTTAGGGTTATGGTTAGGTTTAGGGTAAGGGTTACGGTTAGGTTTATCGTAAGGGTGAGGTTTATGGTTAGGGTTAGGGTTTGGGTTAATGTAAGGGTAAGGATTAGGGTTAGGGTTAGGGTTAGGTTTAGGTTTAGGGTTTGGGTTAGGTTAAGGGTAAGGGTTTGGGTTATGGTTAGGGTTAGGTTTAGGGTTAGGATTAGGGTTAGGATTAGGGTCAGGTTAAGGGTTAGTGTTAAGGTTAGGTTAATGTTAGGGTTAGGGTTAGGGTAAGGGTTAGGTTTAGGGTAAGGGTTAGGGTTAGGGTTAGGGTTAGTGTTAGGTTTAGGGTGAGGGTTAGGGTAAGGGTAAGGGTTAGGGTTAGGTTTAGGGTTGGGGTTAAGTTTAGGGTTAGGGTTAGGGTAAGGGTAAGGGTTAGGGTTAGGGTTAGGGTTAGGGTAAGGGTTAGGGTTAGGGTTAGGTTTAGGGTTAGGAATTGGGTAAGATTAAGTGTTAGGGTTAGGTTTAGGGTTAGGTTTAGGGTTAGGGTTAGGGTAAGGGTAAGGGTTTTGGTAAGGGTTAGGAATAGGTTTAAGTGTAGGGTTAGGGTTAGGGTTAGGGTTAGGATAAGGGTAAGGTTAGGGTTAGGGTTAGGTTTATGTTAAGGGTTAGGGTTAGTATTATGGTTAGGTTTAGGGTAAGGAATAGGGTTAGGGTTAGGGTTAGGGTGAGGGTTAGCATTACTGTTAGGCTTAGGGTTAGGGTAAGGATAAGGGATAGGGTTAGTGTTTTGGTTAGGGTTCGGGCTCAGGTTAGGGTTAGGGTAAGGGTAAGGGTTAGGATTATGGTTAAGGTAAGGGTAAGGGTTAGGGTTAGGGTAAGGTAAGGGTTAGGGTCTGGAATAGTGTTAGGGTAAGGGTTATGGTAAGGGTTAGGGTTACGGTTAGGTTTAGGGTTAGGGTTAGTGTAAGGGTAAATGTTAGGGTTCGGGTTAGGGTTAGGGTAAGGTTTAGGGTTAGGGTTAGGGTAAGGGTAAGGATTAGGGTTAGGGTTAGGTTTAAGTTTAGGGTTAGGGTTAGGTTTAGGGTTAGGGTTAGGGTTAGGGTTAGGCTTAGCATAAGGATAAGGGTTAGGGTAAGGGTTAGGTTTAGGGTTAATGTTAGGGTAAGGATTAGGGTTAGTGTTAAGTAAGGGTAAGGATGAGGGTTAGGGTTAGGGTTAGGGTAAGTTATAGGCTTAGGGTTAGGTTTAGGATTAGGGTTAGAGTTAGGGTTAGGGTTAGGGTGAGGGTAAAGGTTAGGGTTTGGGTTAGGGTTAGGGTTAGGCTAAGGGATAGGGTTAGGGTTAGGGTTAGTGTTAGGGTAAGGGTAAGTGTTAGTGTTAGGGTTAGGGTTAGGGTTAGGTAAGGATTAGGGTTAAGTTTAGGGTTAGTTTTAGGGTTAGGGTTAGGGTTAGGGTAAGTGTTAGGGTTAGGGTTAGGGTTAGGGTTAGGATAAGGGTAAGGGTTAGGGTTAGGGTTAGGGTTAGGGGTTAGGGTTAGGGTAAGGGTTAGGTGTAGGGTTAGGGTTAGGGTAAAGTTTAGGGTTAGGATAAGGGTAACGGTTATGGTTAGGGTTACGGTTATGGGTTAGGGTTAGGGTTATGTTTAGGGTTAGGGTTAGGGTAAGGGTAAGTGTGAGGTTTAGGGTTAGGGTTAAGGTAAGGGTAAGGGTTAGGGTTAGGGTTAGGGTTATGGTTTAGGTGAGGGTTAGGGTTAGGATTAGGTTTAATGTTGGGGTTAAGGTGAGGGTTAGGGTTAAGGTAAGGGTTATGGTTAGGGTTAGGGTTAGGGTAACAGTAAGTGTTAGGGTTAGGGTTAGGGTTAGGGTTAGGTTTAGGATAATGGTAAGCGTTAGGGTTAGGGTTAGGGTTAGTGTTAGGGGTTAGGGTTAGGGTAAGATTAAGGGTAAGGTTTAGGGTTAGGGTTAGGGTAAGGGTAAGGGTTAGGGTTAGGGTTAGGGTTAGGTTTAGGGTTAGGGTTAGGGTTAGTGTTAGGGTTAGGGTTAGGGAAAGGGTTAAGTGTTAGGGTTAGGGTTAGGCTTAGGGTTACGGTAAGTGTTAGGGTTAGGGTTATGGTTAGGGTAAGTGTAAGGTTTGGGATAAGCGTAACGGTTAGGGTTAGGGTAAGGGTTATGGTGAGGGTTTAGGGTTAGGGTTAGGGTTATGGTTGGGGTTAGGGGTAGGGTAAGGGTAAGGGTTCTGGTTAGCTTTAGGTTTAGGGTTAATGTTATGGTAAGAGTTAGGGTTAGGGAAAGTGTTAGGGTTAGCGTTACTGTTAAGGTTAGGGTAAGGGAAAGGGTTAGGTTAAGGTTGGGTTAGGCTTAGGTTTAGGGTTAGGGTTAGGGTTAGGGTAAGGTTAAGGGATAGGGTTAGGGTTAGGGTTAGGATTAGGGTTAGGGTTAGGGTGAGGGTTAGGTTTAGGGTTAGGGTTATGGTTAGATTTAGGGTTAGGTTAGGGTTAAATTTAGGGTTAGGGTTAGGGTTATGGTTAGGGTAAGGGTTAGGTTTAGGGTAAGGGTTAGGGTTAGGGTTAGGTTTAGGGTTAGGGTTAGGGTAAGGGTAAGGGGTAGGTTTAGGTTTACGGTTGGGGTTAAGGTTAGGTTTAGGGTTAGGGGTTAGGGTTAGGGTTAGCGTTAGGGTTAGGTTTAGGCTAGGGTTATGGCAAGGCGAAGGGTTGGGTTAGGGTTAGCGTTAGGGTTAGGGTTTAGGTTTAGGGTTATGTTTAGGGTTAGGGTTAGGGTTAGGGCAAGTCTAAGGGTTGTATTAGGGTTAAGGTTAAGGTTAGGGGTTATGTTTAGTGTTAGGGTTAGGGTTAGGGAAAGGGTAAAGTTTAGGGTAAGGTTTAGGGTTAGGGTTAGTGTTAGGGTTATGGTAAGTATTAGGGTTAGGACTAGGGCAAGGGTAAGGGTGTGGGTTAGGGTTAGGGTTAGAGTTAGGGTTAATTTTAAGTTTAGCGTTAGGTTAAGGGTAATGGTTAGGGTTAGGGTTAGGATTAATGTTAAGGTTAGTGTTAGAGTAAGGATTAGGGTTAGGGAATGGGTAAGGATTAGGGTAAGGTTTACGGTTAGGCTTAGGGTTAGGGTTAGGGTTCGGGGTTAGGGTTAGGGTTAGGGATAGGGTAAGGGTTAGGGTTAGGGTTACGGTTAGGGTAAGGGTAAGTGTTAGGGTTAGGGTTAGGGTTAGGTAAGGGTTAGGGTTACGTTTAGGGTTAGGGTTAGGGTTAGGGTACTTGTTATGGTATGTGTTAGGGTTAGTGTTAGGATATGGGTAAGGGTTAGGGTTAGGGTTAGGTTTAGGGTTAGGGTTAGGGTAAGGGTAAGGGTTAGGGTTGAGGTTAGGGTTAGGTTTAGGGTTAGGGTGAGGGTAAGGGTAAGGGTTAGGGTTAGGGTATGGTTACGGTTAGCGTTAGGGTAAAGGTAAGTGTTATTGTTAGGTTTAGGGTTAGGGGTTAGGGTT
This sequence comes from Megascapheus bottae, assembly GCA_024803745.1. Taxonomy (NCBI): domain Eukaryota; kingdom Metazoa; phylum Chordata; class Mammalia; order Rodentia; family Geomyidae; genus Megascapheus; species Megascapheus bottae. The sequence continues at coordinate 567,376 of JANJXV010000463.1, forward strand.
AGCGTTAGGGTTAGAGTAAGGGTTAGGGTTGGGGTTAGGGTTAGGGTAAGGTTAAGAGTTAGGGTTAGGGATAGGCTTAGGGTTAGGGTAAGGATAAGGGTTTGGGTTAGGGTTAGGGTTAGGTTTAAGTTTACGGTCAGGGTTAGGTTTAGGATAAGGGTTAGTGTTAGGGTTAGGGTTAGGTTTAGGGTTAGGGTAAGGTTTAGGGTTGTGGTTATTGTTAGGGTAAGGGTAAGTGTTAGGGTTAGGTTCAGGGTTAGGGTTAAGGTAAGGGTAAAGTTTAGGGTTAGGGATAGGGTTAGGGTTAGGGGTACGGGTTAGGGTTAGGGTTAGGGTTGAGGTAAAGGTAAGTTTTAGGGTTAGGGTTAGGGTTATGGTTAGGTTTAGGGTAAGGGTTACGGTTAGTTTTAGCGTAAGGGTGAGGTATATGGTTAGGGTTAGGGTTTGGGTTAATGAAGGGTAAGGATTAGGGTTAGGGTTAGGGTTAGGTTTAGGTTTAGGGTTAGGGTTAGTTTAAGGGTAAGGGTTTGGGTTATGGTTAGGGTTAGGTTTAGGGTTAGGGTTAGGGTTAGGATTAGGGTCAGGTTAAGGGTTAGTGTTAAGGTTAGGGTTAATGTTAGGGTTAGGGTTAGGGTAAGGGTTAGGTTTAGGGTAAGGGTTAGGGTTAGGGTTAGGGTTAGTGTTAGGTTTAGGGTGAGGGTTAGGGTAAGGGTAAGGGTTAGGGTTAGTGTAAGGGTTAGGGTTAGGGTTAGGTTTAGGGTTAGGAATTGGGTAAGATTAAGTGTTAGGGTTAGGTTTAGGGTTAGGTTTAGGGTTAGGGTTAGGGTAAGGGTAAGGGTTTTGGTAAGGGTTAGGAATAGGTTTAAGTGTAGGGTTAGGGTTAGGGTTAGGATAAGGGTAAGGGTTAGGGTTAGGGTTAGGTTTATGTTAAGGGTTAGGGTTAGGGTTAGGGTTAGCATTAAGGTTTGGCTTAGGGTTAGGGTAAGGATAAGGGATAGGGATAGGGTTTTGGTTAGGGTTCGGGTTCAGGTTAGGGTTAGGGTAAGGGTAAGGGTTAGGGTTATGGTTAGGGTAAGGGTAAGGGTTAGGGTTAGGGTAAGGGTAAGGGTTAGGGTCTGGAATAGTGTTAGGGTAAGGGTTATGGTAAGGGTTAGGGTTACGGTTAGGTTTAGGGTTAGGGTTAGTGTAAGGGTAAAGGTTAGGGTTAGGGTTAGGGTTAGGGTTAGGTTTAGGGTTAGGGTTAGGGTAAGGGTTAGGGTTAGGCTTAGCATAAGGAAAAGGGTTAGGGTAAGGGTTAGGTTTAGGGTTAGGGTTAGGGTAAGGATTAGGGTTAGTGTTAAGTAAGGGTAAGGATGAGGGTTAGGGTTAGGGTTAGAGTAAGTGATAGGCTTAGCGTTAGGGTTAGGATTAGGGTTAGAGTTAGGGTTAGGGGTAGGGTAAGGGTAAGGGTTAGGGTTAGGGTTAGGGTTAGGCTTAGCATAAGGATAAGGGTTAGGGTAAGGGTTAGGTTTAGGGTTAGGGTTAGGGTAAGGATTAGGGTTAGTGTTAAGTAGGGGTAAGGATGAGGGTTAGGGTTAGGGTTAGGGTAAGTGATAGGCTTAGGGTTAGGGTTAGGATTAGGGTTAGAGTTAGGGTTAGGGTTAGGGTAAGGGTAAGGGTTAGGGTTTGGGTTAGGGTTAGGGTTAGGCTAAGGGATAGGGTTAGGGTTAGTGTTAGGGTAAGGGTCAGTGTTAGTGTTAGGGTTAGGGTTAGGGTTAGGTAAGGGTTAGGGTTAGTTTTAGGGTTAGGGTTAGGGTTAGGGTAAGTGTTAGGGTTAGGGTTAGGGTTAGGGTTAGGATAAAGGTAAGGGTTAGGGTTAGGTTTAGGTTTAGGGTTAGGGGTTAGGGTTAGGGTTAGGTGTAGGGTTAGGGTTAGGGTAAAGTTTAGGGTTAGGATAAGGGTAACGGTTATGGTTAGGGTTACGGTTATGGGTTACGGTTAGGGTTAGGTTTAGGGTTAGGGTTAGGGTAAGGGTAAGTGTGAGGTTTAGGGTTAGGGTTAAGGTAAGGTTAAGGGTTAGGGTTAGGTTTAGGGTTATGGTTTAGGTGAGGGTTAGGGTTAGGATTAGGTTTAATGTTGGTGTTAAGGTGAGGGTTAGGGTTAAGGTAAGGGTTATGGTTAGGGTTAGGGTTAGGGTAACAGTAAGTGTTTGGGTTAGGGTTAGGGTTAGGGTTAGGTTTAGGATAAGGGTAAGCGTTAGGGTTAGGGTTAGGGTTAGAGTTAGGGGTTAGGATTAGGGTAAGATTAAGGGTAAGGTTTAGGGTTAGGGTTAGGGTAAGGGTAAGGGTTAGGGTTAGGGTTAGGGTTAGGTTTAGGTTTAGGGTTAGGTTTAGTGTTAGGGTTAGGGTTAGGGAAAGGGTTAAGTGTTAGGGTTAGGGTTAGGGTTAGGGTTATGGTAAGTGTTAGGGTTAGGGTTATGGTTAGGGTAAGTGTAAGGGTTGGGATAAGCGTAACGGTTAGGGTTAGGGTAAGGGTTATGGTGAGGGTTTAGGGTTAGGGTTAGGGTTATGGTTGGGGTTAGGGGTAGGGTAAGGGTAAGGGTTCTGGTTAGCTTTAGGGTTAGGTTTAATGTTATGGCTAGAGTTAGGGTTAGGGAAAGTGTTAGGGTTAGCGTTACTGTTAAGGTTAGGGTAAGGGAAAGGGTTAGGGTTAAGGTTGGGTTAGGCTTAGGTTTAGGGTTAGGGTTAGGGTTAGGGTAAGGTTAAGGGATAGGGTTAGGGTTAGTGTTAGGATTAGGGTTAGGGTTAGGGTGTGGGTTAGGTTTAGGGTTAGGGTTAGGGTTAGATTTAGGGTTAGGTTAGGGTTAAATTTAGGGTTAGGGTTAGGGTTATGGTTAGGGTAAGGGTTAGGTTTAGGGTAAGGGTTAGGGTTAGGGTTAGGTTTAGGGTTAGGGTTAGGGTAAGGGTAAGGGGTAGGTTTAGGTTTACGGTTGGGGTTAAGGTTAGGTTTAGGGTTAGGGGTTAGGGTTAGGGTTAGCGTTAGGGTTAGGTTTAGGCTAGGTTTATGGCAAGGCGAAGGGTTGGGTTAGGGTTAGCGTTAGGGTTAGGGTTTAGGTTTAGGGTTATGTTTAGGGTTAGGGTTAGGGTTAGGGCAAGTCTAAGGGTTGTATTAGGGTTAAGGTTAAGGTTAGGGGTTAGGTTTAGGGTTAGGGTTAGGGTTAGGGAAAGGGTAAAGTTTAGGGTAAGGTTTAGGGTTAGGGTTAGTGTTAGGGTTATGGTAAGTATTAGGGTTAGGACTAGGGCAAGGGTAAGGGTGTGGGTTAGGGTTAGGGTTAGAGTTAGGGTTAATTTTAAGTTTAGGGTTAGGTTAAGGGTAATGGTTAGGGTTAGGGTTAGGATTAATGTTAAGGTTAGTGTTAGAGTAAGGATTAGGGTTAGGGAATGGGTAAGGGTTAGGGTAAGGTTTACGGTTAGGCTTAGGGTTAGGGTTAGGGTTCGGGGTTAGGGTTAGGGTTAGGGATAGGGTAAGGGTTAGGGTTAGGGTTACGGTTAGGGTAAGGGTAAGTGTTAGGGTTAGGGTTAGGGTTAGGTAAGGGTTAGGGTTACGTTTAGGGTTAGGGTTAGGGTTAGGGTACTTGTTATGGTATGTGTTAGGGTTAGGGTTAGGATATGGGTAAGGGTTAGGGTTAGGGTTAGGTTTAGGGTTAGGTTTAGGGTAAGGGTAAGGGTTAGGGTTGGGGTTAGGGTTAAGTTTAGGGTTAGGGTTAGGGTAAGGGTAAGTGTGAGGTTTAGGGTTAGGGTTAAGGTAAGGGTAAGGGTTAGGGTTAGGGTTAGGGTTATGGTTTAGGAGAGGGTTACGGTTAGGATTAGCTTTAATGTTGGGGTGAAGGTGAGGGTTAGGGTTAAGGTAAGGGTTATGGTTAGGGTTAGGGTTAGGGTAACAGTAAGTGTTAGGGTTAGGGTTAGGGTTAGGTTTAGGATAAGGGTAAGCGTTAGGGTTAGGGTTAGGGTTAGTGTTAGGGGTTAGGGTTAGGGTAAGATTAAGGGTAAGGTTTAGGGTTAGGGTTAGGGTAAGGGTAAGGGTTAGGGTTAGGGTTTGGGTTAGGTTTAGGGTTAGGGTTAGGTTTAGTGTTAGGGTTAGGGTTAGGGAAAGGGTTAAGTGTTAGGGTTAGGGTTAGGGTTAGGGTTACGGTAAGTGTTAGGGTTAGGGTTATGGTTAGGGTAAGTGTAAGGTTTGGGATAAGCGTAACGGTTAGGGTTAGGGTAAGGGTTATGGTGAGGGTTTAGGTTTAGGGTTAGGGTTATGGTTGGGGTTAGGGGTAGGGTAAGGGTAAGGGTTCTGGTTAGCTTTAGGTTTAGGGTTAATGTTATGGTAAGATTTAGGGTTAGGGAAAGTGTTAGGGTTAGCGTTACTGTTTAGGTTAGGGTAAGGGAAAGGGTTAGGGTTAAGGTTGGGTTAGGCTTAGGTTTAGGGTTAGGGTTAGGGTTAGGGTAAGGTTAAGGGATAGGGTTAGGGTTAGGGTTAGGATTAGGGTTAGGGTTAGGGTGAGGGTTAGGTTTAGGGTTAGGGTTAGGGTTAGATTTAGGGTTAGGTTAGGGTTAAATTTAGGGTTAGGGTTAGGGTTAGGGTTAGGGTAAGGGTTAGGTTTAGGGTAAGGGTTAGGGTTAGGGTTAGGTTTAGGGTTAGGGTTAGGGTAAGGGTAAGGGGTAGGTTTAGGTTTACGGTTGGGGTTAATGTTAGGTTTAGGGTTAGGGGTTAGGGTTAGGGTTCGCGTTAGGGTTAGGTTTAGGCTAGGGTTATGGCAAGGCGAAGGGTTGTGTTAGGGTTAGCGTTAGGGTTAGGGTTTAGGTTTAGGGTTATGTTTAGGGTTAGGGTTAGGGTTAGGGCAAGTCTAAGGGTTGTATTAGGGTTAAGGTTAAGGTTAGGGGTTAGGTTTAGGGTTAGGGTTAGGGTTAGGGAAAGGGTAAAGTTTAGGGTAAGGTTTAGGGTTAGGGTTAGTGTTAGGGTTATGGTAAGTATTAGGGTTAGGACTAGGGCAAGGGTAAGGGTGTGGGTTAGGCTTAGGGTTAGAGTTAGGGTTAATTTTAAGTTTAGGGTTAGGTTAAGGGTAATGGTTAGGGTTAGGGTTAGGATTAATGTTAAGGTTAGTGTTAGAGTAAGGGTTAGGGTTAGGGAATGGGTAAGGGTTAGGGTAAGGTTTACGGTTAGGCTTAGGGTTAGGGTTAGGGTTCGGGGTTAGGGTTAGGGTTAGGGCTAGGGTAAGGGTTAGGGTTAGGGTTAGGTTAGGGTAAGGGTAAGTTTTAGGGTTAGGGTTAGGTTTAGGTAAGGGTTAGGGTTACGTTTAGGGTTAGGGTTAGGGTTAGGGTACTTGTTATGGTATGTGTTAGGGTTAGGGTTAGGATATGGGTCAGGGTTAGGGTTAGGGTTAGGGTTAGGGTTAGGGTTAAGGTAAGGGTAAGGGTTAGGGTTGGGGTTAGGGTTAGGGTAAGGTTAAGAGTTAGGGTTAGGGATAGACTTAGGGTTAGGGTAAGGATAAGGGTTTGGGTTAGGGTTAGGGTTAGGTTTAAGTTTACGGTCAGGGTTAGGTTTAGGATAAGGGTTAGTGTTAGGGTTAGGGTTAGGTTTAGGGTTAGGGTTAAGGTAAGGGTAAGGGTTAGGGTTTGGGTTAGGGTTATGGTTACGCTAAGGGATAGGGTTCGGGTTAGTGTTAGGATTAGGGTTAGGGTTAGGGTTAGGGTAAGGTTTAGGGTTGCGGTTAGGGTTAGGGTAAGGGTAAGTGTTAGGGTTAGGTTCAGGGTTAGGGTTAAGGTAAGGGTAAAGTTTAGGGTTAGGGATAGGGTTAGGATTAGGGGTACGGGTTAGGGTTAGGGTTAGGGTTAAGGTAAAGGTAAGTTTTAGGGTTAGGGTTAGGGTTCTGGTTAGGTTTAGGGTAAGGGTTACGGTTAGTTTTAGCGTAAGGGTGAGGTTTATGGTTAGGGTTAGGGTTTGGGTTAATGAAGGGTAAGGATTAGGGTTAGGGTTAGGGTTAGGTTTAGGTTTAGGGTTAGGGTTAGTTTAAGGGTAAAGGATTGGGTTATGGTTAGGGTTAGATTTAGGGTTAGGGTTAGGGTTAGGATTAGGGTCAGGTTAAGGGTTAGTGTTAAGGTTAGGGTTAATGTTAGGGTTAGAGTTAGGGTAAGGGTTAGGTTTAGGGTAAGGGTTAGGGTTAGGGTTAGGGTTAGTGTTAGGTTTAGGGTGAGGGTTAGGGTAAGGGTAAGCGTTAGGGTTAGTGTAAGGGTTAGGGTTAGGGTTAGGTTTAGGGTTAGGAATTGGGTAAGATTAAGTGTTAGGGTTAGGTTTAGGGTTAGGTTTAGGGTTAGGGTTAGGGTAAGGGTAAGGGTTTTGGTAAGGGTTAGGAATAGGTTTAAGTGTAGGGTTAGGGTTAGGGTTAGGGTTAGGATAAGGGTAAGGGTTAGGGTTAGGGTTAGGTTTATGTTAAGGGTTAGGGTTAGTATTAGGGTTAGGTTTAGGGTAAGGAATAGGGTTAGGGTTAGGGTTAGGGTGAGGGTTAGCATTAAGGTTTGGCTTAGGGTTAGGGTAAGGATAAGGGATAGGGATAGGGTTTTGGTTAGGGTTCGGGTTCAGGTTAGGGTTAGGGTAAGGGTAAGGGTTAGGGTTATGGTTAGGGTAAGGGTAAGGGTTAGGGTTAGGGTAAGGGTAAGGGTTAGGGTCTGGAATAGTGTTAGGGTAAGGGTTATGGTAAGGGTTAGGGTTACGGTTAGGTTTAGGGTTAGGGTTAGTGTAAGGGTAAAGGTTAGGATTAGGGTTAGGGTTAGGGTTAGGTTTAGGGTTAGGGTTAGGGTAAGGGTTAGGGTTAGGCTTAGCATAAGGAAAAGGGTTAGGGTAAGGGTTAGGTTTAGGGTTAGGGTTAGGGTAAGGATTAGGGTTAGTGTTAAGTAAGGGTAAGGATGAGGGTTAGGGTTAGGGTTAGGGTAAGTGATAGGCTTAGCGTTAGGGTTAGGATTAGGGTTAGAGTTAGGGTTAGGGGTAGGGTAAGGGTAAGGGTTAGGGTTAGGGTTAGGGTTAGGCTTAGCATAAGGATAAGGGTTAGGGTAAGGGTTAGGTTTAGGGTTAGGGTTAGGGTAAGGATTAGGGTTAGTGTTAAGTAGGGGTAAGGATGAGGGTTAGGGTTAGGGTTAGGGTAAGTGATAGGCTTAGGGTTAGGTTTAGGATTAGGGTTAGAGTTAGGGTTAGGGTTAGGGTAAGGGTAAGGGTTAGGGTTTGGGTTAGGGTTAGGGTTAGGCTAAGGGATAGGGTTAGGGTTAGTGTTAGGGTAAGGGTCAGTGTTAGTGTTAGGGTTAGGGTTAGGGTTAGGTAAGGGTTAGGGTTAGTTTTAGGGTTAGGGTTAGGGTTAGGGTAAGTGTTAGGGTTAGGGTTAGGGTTAGGGTTAGGATAAGGGTAAGGGTTAGGGTTAGGGTTAGGGTTAGGGGTTAGGGTTACGGTTAGGTGTAGGGTTAGGGTTAGGGTTAGGGTAAAGTTTAGGGTTAGGATAAGGGTAACGGTTATGGTTAGGGTTACGGTTATGGGTTATGGTTAGGGTTAGGTTTAGGGTTAGGGTTAGGGTAAGGGTAAGTGTGATGTTTAGGGTTAGGGTTAAGGTAAGGGTAAGGGTTAGGGTTAGGGTTAGGGTTATGGTTTAGGTGAGGCTTAGGGTTAGGATTAGGTTTAATGTTGGGGTTAAGGTGAGGGTTAGGGTTAATGTAAGGGTTATGGTTAGGGTTAGGGTTAGGGTTACAGTAAGTGTTAGGGTTAGTGTTAGGGTTAGGGTTAGGTTTAGGATAAGGGTAAGCGTTAGGGTTAGGGTTAGGGTTAGTGTTAGGGGTTAGGGTTAGAGTAAGATTAAGGGTAAGGTTTAGGGTTAGGGTTAGGGTAAGGGTAAGGGTTAGGGTTAGGGTTAGGGTTAGGTTTAGGGTTAGGGTTAGGTTTAGTGTTAGGGTTAGGGTTAGGGAAAGGGTTAAGTGTTAGGGTTAGGGTTAGGGTTAGGGTTACGGTAAGTGTTAGGGTTAGGGTTATGGTTAGGGTAAGTGTAAGGTTTGGGATAAGCGTAACGGTTAGGGTTAGGGTAAGGGTTATGGTGAGGGTTTAGGGTTAGGGTTAGGGTTATGGTTGGGGTTAGGGGTAGGGTAAGGGTAAGGGTTCTGGTTAGCTTTAGGTTTAGGGTTAATGTTATGGTAAGAGTTAGGGTTAGGGAAAGTGTTAGGGTTAGCGTTACTGTTAAGGTTAGGGTAAGGGAAAGGGTTAGGTTAAGGTTGGGTTAGGCTTAGGTTTAGGGTTAGGGTTAGGGTAAGGTTAAGGGATAGGGTTAGGGTTAGGGTTAGGATTAGGGTTAGGGTTAGGGTGAGGGTTAGGTTTAGGGTTAGGGTTATGGTTAGATTTAGGGTTAGGTTAGGGTTAAATTTAGGGTTAGGGTTAGGGTTATGGTTAGGGTCAGGGTTAGGTTTAGGGTAAGGGTTAGGGTTAGGGTTAGGTTTAGGGTTAGGGTTAGGGTAAGGGTAAGGGGTAGGTTTAGGTTTACGGTTGGGGTTAAGGTTAGGTTTAGGGTTAGGGGTTAGGGTTAGGGTTAGCGTTAGGGTTAGGTTTAGGCTAGGGTTATGGCAAGCGAAGGGTTGGGTTAGGGTTAGCGTTAGGGTTAGGGTTTAGGTTTAGGGTTATGTTTAGGGTTAGGGTTAGGGCAAGTCTAAGGGTTGTATTAGGGTTAAGGTTAAGGTTAGGGGTTATGTTTAGTGTTAGGGTTAGGGTTAGGGAAAGGGTAAAGTTTAGGGTAAGGTTTAGGGTTAGGGTTAGTGTTAGGGTTATGGTAAGTATTAGGGTTAGGACTAGGGCAAGGGTAAGGGTGTGGGTTAGGGTTAGGGTTAGAGTTAGGGTTAATTTTAAGTTTAGGGTTAGGTTAAGGGTAATGGTTAGGGTTAGGGTTAGGATTAATGTTAAGGTTAGTGTTAGAGTAAGGATTAGGGTTAGGGAATGGGTAAGGATTAGGGTAAGGTTTACGGTTAGGCTTAGGGTTAGGGTTAGGGTTCGGGGTTAGGGTTAGGGTTAGGGATAGGGTAAGGGTTAGGGTTAGGGTTACGGTTAGGGTAAGGGTAAGTGTTAGGGTTAGGGTTAGGGTTAGGTAAGGGTTAGGGTTACGTTTAGGGTTAGGGTTAGGGTTAGGGTACTTGTTATGGTATGTGTTAGGGTTAGGGTTAGGATATGGGTAAGGGTTAGGGTTAGGTTTAGGTTTAGGGTTAGGGTTAGGGTAAGGGTAAGGGTTAGGGTTGGGGTTAGGGTTAGGTTTAGGGTTAGGGTGAGGGTAAGGGTAAGGGTTAGGGTTAGGGTTAGGGTTACGGTTAGCGTTAGGGTAAAGGTAAGTGTTATTGTTCGGTTTAGGGTTAGGGGTTAGGGTTAGCGTTAGGGTTAGAGTAAGGGTTAGGGTTGGGGTTAGGGTTAGGATAAGGTTAAGAGTTAGGGTTAGGGATAGGCTTAGGGTTAGGGTAAGGATAAGGGTTTGGGTTAGGGTTAGGGTTAGGTTTAAGTTTACGGTCAGGGTTAGGTTTAGGAAAAGGGTTAGTGTTAGGGTTAGGGTTAGGTTTAGGGTTAGGGTTAGGGTAAGGGTAAGGGTTAGGGTTTGGGTTAGGGTTATGGTTACGCTAAGGGATAGGGTTCGGGTTAGTGTTAGGATTAGGGTTAGGGTTAGGGTTAGGGTAAGGTTTAGGATTGTGGTTAGGGTTAGGGTAAGGGTAAGTGTTAGGGTTAGGTTCAGGGTTAGGTTTAGGGTAAGGGTTACGGTTAGGTTTAGGGTTAATGTTAAGGTTAGGGTTAGGGTTAGGGTTAATGAAAGGGTAAGGGTTAGGGTAAGGGTTAGGTTTAGGGTAAGTGTAGGTTTAGGGTTAGGGTAAGCGATAGGGTTAGAGTTAGGTTTAGGGTAAGGGTTAGGGTTAGGATTAGGTTTAGGGTTACGGGTTAGGGTTAGAGTTAGGGTTAGGGTAAGGGTTAGGGTTAGGTTTAGGTTTAGGGTTACGGGTTAGGGTTAGGGTTAGGTTTAGGTTTAGGGTTAGGGTTAGGATTAGGGTTAGAGTTAGGGTTAGGGTAAGGGTTAGGGTTAGGATTAGTTTTAGGGTTACGGGATAGGGTTCGGGTTAGGTTTAGGGTTAGGGTTTGGGTAAGGGTAAGGATTAGGGTTAGGTTTAGGGTTAGGTTTGGGGTTAGGGTCAGGGTAAGGGTAAGGGTTAGGGTTAGGGTTAGGGATAGGGTTAAAGTTATGGTTAGGGTTAGGGTTAGGATAAGGGTAAGGTTTAGAGTTAGGAATAGGGTAAGGGTAAGGTTTAGGATTACGGTTAGGGTTAGGGTTGGGGTAAGGATAAGGTTTAGGGATAGGGTTAGGGTGGCGTTAATGTAAGGGTAAGGGTTAGGGTTAATGTTACGGTTTGGGTTGGAGTAAGGGTAAGGGTTAGATAAAGGGTAACGGTTAGGGTTAGGGTAAGGGTAAGGGTTAGGTTAAGGGTAACGGTCAGGGTTAATGTTAGGTTAGGGTTAGGGGTTAGGGTTAGGGTTAGGGTAAGGTAAGCGTTAGGGTTAGGTTTAGGGTTAATGTTAAGGTTAGGATTAGGGGTAGGATTAGGGTTAGAGTTAGGGTTAGTGTAAGGGTTAGGGTTAGGATTAGGTTTAGGTTTAGGAATTAGGGTTAGGGTTTGGCTTAGGGTTAGGGTTGGGTTAAGGGTAAGGATTAGGGTTAGGATTAGGGTTAGGTTTAGGTTTAGGGTTAGTGTAAGTGTAAGGGTTAGGGTTAGGGTTAGGAATAGGGTTAAGGTTAGGGTTAGGGTTACGGTTAGGGTTAGGATAAGGGTAAGGTTTAGGGTTAGGGTTAGGGTAAGGTTAAGGTTTAAAATTAGGGTTAGGGTTAGGGTTAGGGTAAGGATAAGGGTTAGGGATACGGTTAGGGTGGCGTTAGGGTAAGGGTAACGGATAGGGTTAATGTTACTTTTAGGGTTAGGGTAAGCGTAAGGGTTAGATTAATGGTATCGGTTAGGGTTAGGGTAAGGGTAAGGGTTAGGATAAGGGTAACAGTTAGTGTTAATGTTAGGGTTAGGGTTAGGTGTTAGGGTTAGGGTTAGGGTAATGGTAAGGGTTAGGGTTAGGGTTAGGGTTAGGTTCAAGGTTAGGGTTAGGGTTAGGGAAAGAGTAACGGTTAGGGTAAGGTTTAGGTTTAGGGTTAGGGTTAGGGTTAGGATTAGGGTAAGGGATAGGGTTAGGGTTAGGGTTAGGATTAGGGTTAAAATTAGAGTTAGGGTAAGGGTAAGGGTTAGGGTTAGGATTAGGTTTAGGGTTAGGGTTTGGGTAAGGTTAAGGGTTAGGGTTAGGTTTAGGGTTAGGTTTAAGATTAGGGTAAGGGTAAGGGTAAGGGTTTTGGTTAGGGTTAAGGATAGGTTTAAGGTTAGGGTTAGGGTTAGGGTTAGGATTAGGATAAGGTAAGGGTTAGGGTTAGGGTAGGGGTTATGATAAGGGTTAGGGTTAGGGTTAGGGTTAGGGTTAGGGTAAGGGTAAGGTTTAAGGTTAAGCTTAGGGTTAGGATTAGGTTTAGTGTTTGTTAGGGTTAGGGTTAGGGTTAGGTTTAGGGTTATGTGTTAGGGTTAGGGTTAGGGTTAGGCTTAGCATAAGGATAAGGGTTAGGGTAAGGGTTAGTTTTAGGTTTAGGGTTAGGGTAAGGATTAGGGTTAGTGTTAGGGTAAGTGTAAGGATGAGGGTTAGGGTTAGGGTTAGGGTAAGTGTAATGATTAGGGTTAGGGTTAGGGTTAAGGTTAGGGTTAGGGTTAGGTTTAGGGTTAAGGTTAGGGTAAGGGTAAGGGTTAGGGTTAGGGTTACCGTTAGGTTTAGGGTAAGGGTAAGAGTTAGTGTTAGGGTTAGGGTTAGGGGTTAGTGTTAGGGTTAGGGTTAGGGAAGGGTTAGGGTTAGGGTTAGGGTTAGGGTTAAGCTTAGCATAAGGATAAGGGTAAGGGTAAGGGTTACGTTTAGGGTTAGGGTTAGGGTAAGGATTAGGGTTAGTGTTAAGTAAGGGTAAGGATGAGGGTTAGGGTTAGGGTTAGGGTAACTGATAGGCTTAGGGTTAGGGTTAGGATTAGGGTTAGAGTTAGGGTTAGGGTTAGGTTAAGGGTAAGGGTTAGGGTTTGGGTTAGTGTTAGGGTTAGGCTAAGGGATAGGGTTAGGGTTAGTGTTAGGATTAGGGTTAGGGTAAGGGTTAGGGTAATGGTTAGGGTTAGGGTTAGGGTTAGGGTAAGGGTAAGTGTTAGGGTTAGGTTCAGGGTTAGGGTTAAGGTAATGGTAATGGTAAAGGTTAGGGTTAGGGTTAGGGTTAGGGTTAGGGGTAAGGGTTAGATTTAGGGTTAGGATTAAGGTAAATGTAAGGTTTAGGGTTAGGTTTAGGGTTATTGTTAGGTTTAGAGTAAGGGTTACGGTTAGGTTTAGGGTAAGGGTAAGGTTTAGCGTTAGGGTTAGTGTTAGGGTTAATGTAAGGGTAAGGATTAGGGTTAGGGTTAGGGTTAGGTTTAGGTTTAGGGTTAGGGTTAGGATTAAGGTAAGGGTTAGGGTTAGGGTTAGGGTTAGGTTTAGGGTTAGGGGTTAGGGGTTAGGGTTAGGGTTAGGTTTAGGGTTAGGGTTAGGGTAAGGGTAAGGGTTATGGTTAGGTTTAGGGTTGGTTTAAAGGTTAGGGTTAGGGTTACGGTAAGGGTAAGGGTTAGGGTTAGGATTTGGGTTAGTGTAAGGGTTAGGGTTACTGTTAGGTTTAGGGTGAGGGTTAGGGTAAGGTTAGGGTTAGGTTTAGGGTTAGGGGTTAGGCTTATGGTTAGCGTTAGGGTTAGGTTTAGGGCAAGGGTTTGGACAAGACTAAGGGTTAGGTTAGGGTTAGGCTTAGGGTTAGCGGTTAGGTTTAGGGTTAGTGTTAGTGTTAGGGTTAGTGTTAGGGTTAGGGAAAGGGTAAGAGTTAGGGTAAGGGTTAGGGTTAGGATTAGTGTTATGGTTAGGGTAAGGATTAGGGTTAGGGCTACGGCAAGGGTAATGGTGAGGGTTAGGTTTAGGGTTAGGGTTAGGGTCAGTTTTAGGTTTAGGGTTAGGTTAAGGGTAACGGTTAGGGTTAGGGTTAGGATTAATATTAAGGTTAGGGTTAGGGTAAGGGTTAGGATTAGGGTTAGGGAAAGGGTAAGGGTTAGGGTAAGTGTTAGGGTTAGGGTTAGGGTTCGGTGTTAGGGTAAGGGTTAGGGATTGGGTAAGGGTTAGGGTTAGGGGTAGGGTTAGGGTAAGGGTAAGCGTTAGTGTTAGGGTTAGGGTTAGGGTTAGGTAAGGGTTAGGGTTACGTCTAGGGTTAGGTTTAGGGTTAGGTAAGGGTTAGGGTTACGTTTAGGGTTAGGTTTACGGTTAGGGTTAGGATAAGTGTAAGTGTTAGGGTTAGCGTAGGGTTAGGGGTTAGGGTTAGGGTTAGTGTTAGGGTTAGGTTTAGGGTTAGGGTTAGGGTAAAGTTTAGGGTTAGGATAAGGGTAACGGTTAGGGTTAGGGTTAGGGTTATGGGTTAGGGTTATGGTTAGGTTTAGGGTTAGGGTTAGGGTAAGGATAAGTGTGAGGTTTAGGTTTAGGGTTAGGGTAAGGATAAGGGTTAGGTTTATGGTTTAGGTGAGGGTTAGGGTTAGGATTAGGTTTAGGGTTGGGGTTAGGGTTAGGGTAAGGGTTAGGGTTAGGGATAGGGTAAGGGATAGGGTTAGGGTTAGGGTTTGGGTAAGGGTAAGCGTTAGTGTTAGGGTTAGGGTTAGGGTTAGGTAAGGGTTAGGGTTACGTTTAGGGTTAGGTTTAGGGTTAGGTAAGGGTTAGGGTTTCGTTTAGGGTTAGGTTTAGGGTTAGGGTTAGGATAAGTGTAAGTGTTAGGGTTAAAGTAGGGTTAGGGGTAAGGGTTAGAGTTAGTGTTAGAGTGAGGTTTAGGGTTAGGGTTAGGGTAAAGTTTAGGGTTAGGATAAGGGTAACGGTTACGGTTAGGGTTAGGGTTATGGGTAAGGGTTATGGTTAGGTTTAGGGTTAGGGTTACGGTAAGGGTAAGTGTGATGTTTAGGTTTAGGGTTAGGGTAAGGATAAGGGTTAGGTTTATGGTTTAGGTGAGGGTTAGGGTTAGGATTAGGTTTAGGGTTGGGGTTAAGGTGAGGGTTAGGGTTAGGGTAAGGGTTAGAGTTAGGTTTAGGGTTAGGGTAAGGGTAAGTGTTAGGGTTACGGTTGGGGTTATGGTTAGGTTTAGGATAAGGGTAAGCGTTAGGGTTAGGGTTAGGTTTAGGGTTAGGGTTAGGGTAAGATTAAGGGTTAGGTTTAGGGTTAGGGTTAGGGTACGGGTAAGGGTTAGCGTTAGGGTTAGGGTTAGGGTTAGGTTTAGGGTTAGTGTTAGGTTTAGTGTTAGGGTCAGTTTAGGGAAAGGGTTAGGGGTTAGGGTTAGTGTTAGGGTTAGGGTTACGGTAAGGGTTAGGTTTAGGGTTAGGGTTAGGTAAGGGTAAGGTTTGGGATAAACATAACGGTTAGGGTTAGGGTTAGGGTTAGGGTTTAGGGTTACGGTTAGGGTTAGGGATAGGGTAAGGTAAGGGTTCTTTTTCGGTTTAAGGTTAGGGTTAAGGTTAGGGTTAGGGTTAGGGTTAGGGAAAGTGTTAGGGTTAGCGTTACTGTTAGGGTTAGGGTAAGGGAAAGGGTTAGGGTCAGGGTTGGGTTAGGCTTAGGTTTAGGTTTAGGGTAAGGGTTAGGGTAAGGATTAGGGTTCGTGTTAGGGTAAGGGTAAGGATGAGGGTTAGGTTTGGGTTAGGTTAAGGGATAGGGTTAGGGTTAGGGTTAGGATTAGGGTTAGGGTTAGGTTTACGGTTAGGTTCAGGGTTAGGGTTAGGGTTCGGGTTAGGGTTAGGGTTAGGCTAAGGAATAGGGTTAGGGTTAGTGTTAGGATTAGGGTTAGGGTTAGGTTTACGGTTAGGTTCAGGGTTAGGGTTAAGGTAAGGGTAAAGCTTAGGGTTAGGGTTAGGGTTAGGGGTAGGGTTAGGGGTAAGGGTTAGGGTTAGGGTTAAGGTAAAGGTAAGGTTTAGGGTTAGGGTTAGGGTTATGTTTAGGATAAGGTTTACGATTAGGTTTAGGGTAAGGGTAAGGTTTAGGGTTAGGGTTATGGTTAGGGTTAATGTAAGGGTAAGGAGTAGGGTTAGGGTTAGGGTTAGGTTTAGGTTTAGGTTTAGGGTTAGGTTAAGGGTAAGGATTTGGGTTATGGTTAGGGTTAGGGTTAGGGTTAGGGTTAGGATTAGGGTAAGTGTAAGGGTTAGGGTTAAGGTTAGGGTTAGGGTTAGGGTTATGGTTAGGGTAAGGGTTAGGTTTAGGGTAAGGGTTAGGGTTAGGGTTAGGGTTAGGGTAATGGTAAGGGGTAGGTTTAGGTTTACGGTTGGGGTTAAGGTTAGGTTTAGGGTTAGGGGTTAGTGTTAGGGTTAGCGTTAGGGTTAGGCTTAGGCTAGGGTTATGACAAGGCGAAGGGTTTGGTTAGGGTTAGGGTTAGGGTTAGGGTTTAGGTTTAGGGTTATGTTTAGGGTTAGGGTTAGGGTTAGGGCAAGTCTAAGGGTTGGATTAGGGTTAAGGTTAAGGTTAGGGGTTAGGTTTGGGTTAGGGTTAGGGTTAGGGAAAGGGTAAAGTTTAGGGTAAGGTTTAGGGTTAGGGTTAGTGTTAGGGTTATGGTAAGTATTAGGGTTAGGACTAGGGCAAGGGTAAGGGTGTGGGTTAGGGTTAGGGTTAGAGGTAGGGTTAATTTTAAGTTTAGGGTTAGGTTAAGGGTAATGGTTATGGTTAGGGTTAGGATTAATGTTAAGGTTAGTGTTAGAGTAAGGGTTAGGGTTAGGGAATCGGTAAGGGTTAGGGTAAGGTTTACGGTTAGGCTTAGGGTTAGGGTTAGGGTTCGGGGTTAGGGTTAGGGTTAGGGATAGGGTAAGGGTTAGGGTTAGGGTTAGGGTTAGGGTAAGGGTAAGTTTTAGGGTTAGGGTTAGGTTTAGGTAAGGGTTAGTGTTACGTTCAGGGTTAGGGTAAGGGTTAGGGTACTTGTTATGGTATGTGTTAGGGTTAGGGTTAGGATATGGGTCAGGGTTAGGGTTAGGGTTAGGTTTAGGGTTAGGGTTAGGGTAAGGGTAAGGGTAAGGGTTAGGGTTGGGGTTAGGGTTAGGTTTAGGGTTAGGGTGAGGGTAAGGGTAAGGGTTAGGGTTAGGGTTAGGGTTACGGTTAGCGTTAGGGTAAAGGTAAGTGTTAGTGTTAGGTTTAGGGTTAGGGGTTAGGGTTAGCGTTAGGGTTAGAGTAAGGGTTAGGGTTGGGGTTAGGGTTAGGGTAAGGTTAAGAGTTAGGGTTAGGGATAGGCTTAGGGTTAGGGTAAGGATAAGGGTTTGGGTTAGGGTTAGGGTTAGGTTTAAGTTTACGGTCAGGGTTAGGTTTAGGATAAGGGTTAGTGTTAGGGTTAGGGTTAGGTTTAGGGTTAGGGTTAGGGTAAGGGTAAGGGTTAGGGTTTGGGTTAGGGTTATGGTTAGGCTAATGGATAGGGTTCGGGTTAGTGTTAGGATTAGGGTTAGGATTAGGGTTAGGGTAAGGTTTAGGGTTGTGGTTAGGGTTAGGGTAAGGGTAAGTGTTAGGGATCGGTTCAGGGTTAGGGTTAAGGTAAGGGTAAAGTTTAGGGTTAGGGTTAGGGTAAGGGTTAGGGGTAAGGGTTAGGGTTATGGTTAGGGTTAAGGTAAAGGTAAGTTTTAGGTTTAGGGTTAGGGTTATGGTTAGGTTTAGGGTAAGGGTTACGGTTAGGTTTACCGTAAGGGTGAGGTTTATGGTTAGGGTTAGGGTTTGGGTTAATGTAAGGGTAAGGATTAGGGTTAGGGTTAGGGTTAGGTTTAGGTTTAGGGTTTGGTTAGGTTAAGGGTAAGGGTTTGGGTTATGGTTAGGGTTAGGTTTAGGGTTAGGATTAGGGTTAGGATTAGGATCAGGTTAAGGGTTAGTGTTAAGGTTAGGTTAATATTAGGGTTAGGGTTAGGGTAAGGGTTATGTTTAGGGTAATTGTTAGGGTTAGGGTTAGGGTTAGTGTTAGGTTTAGGGTGAGGGTTAGGGTAAGGGTAAGGGTTAGGGTTAGGTTTAGGGTTGGGGTTAAGTTTAGGGTTAGGGTTAGGGTAAGGGTAAGGGTTAGGTTTAGGGTTAGGGTTAGGGTAAGGGTTAGGGTTAGGGTTAGGTTTAGGGTTAGGAATTGGGTAAGATTAAGTGTTAGGGTTAGGTTTAGGGTTAGGTTTAGGGTTAGGGTTAGGGTAAGGGTAAGGGTTTTGGTAAGGGTTAGGAATAGGTTTAAGTGTAGGGTTAGGGTTAGGGTTAGGGTTAGGATAAGGGTAAGGTTAGGGTTAGGGTTAGGTTTATGTTAAGGGTTAGGGTTAGTATTATGGTTAGGTTTAGGGTAAGGAATAGGGTTAGTGTTAGGGTTAGGGTTAGGGTTAGGTAAGGGTTAGGGTTACGTTTAGGGTTAGGTTTAGGGTTAGGTAAGGGTTAGGGTTACGTTTAGGGTTAGGTTTAGGGTTAGGGTTAGGATAAGTGTAAGTGTTAGGGTTAGCGTAGGGTTAGGGGTTAGGGTTAGGGTTAGTGTTAGGGTTAGGTTTAGGGTTAGGGTTAGGGTTAGGGTAAAGTTTAGGGTTAGGATAAGGGTAACGGTTAGGGTTAGGGTTAGGGTTATGGGTTAGGGTTATGGTTAGGTTTAGGGTTAGGGTTAGGGTAAGGATAAGTGTGAGGTTTAGGTTTAGGGTTAGGGAAAGGATAAGGGTTTGGTTTATGGTTTAGGTGAGGGTTAGGGTTAGGATTAGGTTTAGGGTTGGGGTTAGGGTTAGGGTAAGGGTTAGGGTTAGGGATAGGGTAAGGGATAGGGTTAGGGTTAGGGTTTGGGTAAGGGTAAGCCTTAGTGTTAGGGTTAGGGTTAGGGTTAGGTAAGGGTTAGGGTTACGTTTAGGGTTAGGTTTAGGGTTAGGGTTAGGATAAGTGTAAGTGTTAGGGTTAACGTAGGGTTAGGGGTAAGGGTTAGGGTTAGTGTTAGAGTGAGGTTTAGGGTTAGGGTTAGGGTAAAGTTTAGGGTTAGGATAAGGGTAACGGTTACGGTTAGGGTTAGGGTTATGGGTAAGTGTTATGGTTAGGTTTAGGGTTAGGGTTAGGGTAAGGGTAAGTGTGATGTTTAGGTTTAGGGTTAGGGTAAGGATAAGGGTTAGGTTTATGGTTTAGGTTAGGGTTAGGGTTAGGATTAGGTTTAGGGTTGGGGTTAAGGTGAGGGTTAGGGTTAGGGTAAGGGTTAGGGTTAGGTTTAGGGTTAGGGTAAGGGTAAGTGTTAGGGTTACGGTTGGGGTTATGGTTAGGTTTAGGATAAGGGTAAGCGTTAGGGTTAGGGTTAGGTTTAGGGTTAGGGGTTAGGGTTAGGGTAAGATTAAGGGTTAGGTTTAGGGTTAGGGTTAGGGTACGGGTAAGGGTTAGCGTTAGGGTTAGGGTTAGGGTTAGGTTTAGGGTTAGGGTTAATTTTAGTGTTAGGGTCAGTGTTAGGGAAAGGGTTAGGGGTTAGGGTTAGGGTTAGGGTTAGGGTTACGGTAAGGGTTAGGTTTAGGGTTAGGGTTAGGTAAGGGTAAGGTTTGGGATAAACATAACGGTTAGGGTTAGGGTTAGGGTTAGGGTTTAGGGTTACGGTTAGGGTTAGGGATAGGGTAAGGGTAAGGGTTCTTTTTCGGTTTAAGGTTAGGGTTAAGGTTAGGGTTAGGGTTAGGGTTAGGGAAAGTGTTAGGGTTAGCGTTACTGTTAGGGTTAGGGTAAGGGAAAGGGTTAGGGTCAGGGTTGGGTTAGGCTTAGGTTTAGGTTTAGGGTAAGGGTTAGGGTAAGGATTAGGGTTCGTGTTAGGGTAAGGGTAAGGATGAGGGTTAGGTTTGGGTTAGGTTAAGGGATAGGGTTAGGGTTAGGGTTAGGATTAGGGTTAGGGTTAGGTTTATGGTTAGGTTCAGGGTTAGGGTTAGGGTTCGGGTTAGGGTTAGGGTTAGGCTAAGGAATAGGGTTAGGGTTAGTGTTAGGATTAGGGTTAGGGTTAGGTTTACGGTTAGGTTCAGGGTTAGGGTTAAGGTAAGGGTAAAGCTTAGGGTTAGGTTTAGGTTTAGGGTTAGGTTAAGGGTAAGGATTTGGGTTATGGTTAGGGTTAGGGTTAGGGTTAGGGTTAGGATTAGGGTAAGTGTAAGGGTTAGGGTTAAGGTTAGGGTTAGGGTTAGGGTTATGGTTAGGGTAAGGGTTAGGTTTAGGGTAAGGGTTAGGGTTAGGGTTAGGGTTAGGGTTAGGGTAATGGTAAGGGGTAGGTTTAAGTTTACGGTTGGGGTTAAGGTTAGGTTTAGGGTTAGGGGTTAGGGTTAGGGTTAGCGTTAGGTTTAGGCTTAGGCTAGGGTTATGACAAGGCGAAGGGTTTGGTTAGGGTTAGGGTTAGGGTTAGGGTTTAGGTTTAGGGTTATGTTTAGGGTTAGGGTTAGGGTTAGGGCAAGTCTAAGGGTTGGATTAGGGTTAAGGTTAAGGTTAGGGGTTAGGTTTAGGGTTAGGGTTAGGGTTAGGGAAAGGGTAAAGTTTAGGGTAAGGTTTAGGGTTAGGGTTAGTGTTAGGGTTATGGTAAGTATTAGGGTTAGGTCTAGGGCAAGGGTAAGGGTGTGGGTTAGGGTTAGGGTTAGAGTTAGGGTTAATTTTAAGTTTAGGGTTAGGTTAAGGGTAATGGTTATGGTTAGGGTTTGGATTAATGTTAAGGTTAGTGTTAGAGTAAGGGTTAGGGTTAGGGAATGGGTAAGGTTTACGGTTAGGCTTAGGGTTAGGGTTAGGGTTCGGGGTTAGGGTTAGGGTTAGGGATAGGGTAAGGGTTAGGGTTAGGGTTAGGGTTAGGGTAAGGGTAAGTTTTAGGGTTAGGGTTAGGTTTAGGTAAGGGTTAGTGTTACGTTTAGGGTTAGGGTGAGGGTTAGGGTACTTGTTATGGTATGTGTTAGGGTTAGGGTTAGGATATGGGTCAGGGTTAGGGTTAGGGTTAGGTTTAGGGTTAGGGTTAGGGTAAGGGTAAGGGTAAGTGTTAGGGTTAGGTTTAGCGTAAGGGTGAGGTTTATGGTTAGGGTTAGGGTTTGGGTTAATGTAAGGGTAAGGATTAGGGTTAGGGTTAGGGTTAGGTTTAGGTTTAGGGTTTGGGTTAGGTTAAGGGTAAGGGTTTGGGTTATGGTTAGGGTTAGGTTTAGGGTTAGGATTAGGGTCAGGTTAAGGGTTAGTGTTAAGGTTAGGTTAATGTTAGGGTTAGGGTTAGGGTAAGGGTTAGGTTTAGGGTAAGGGTTAGGGTTAGGGTTAGGGTTAGTGTTAGGTTTAGGGTGAGGGTTAGGGTAAGGGTAAGGGTTAGGGTTAGGTTTAGGGTTGGGGTTAAGTTTAGGGTTAGGGTTAGGGTAAGGGTAAGGGTTAGGGTTAGGGTTAGGGTTAGGGTAAGGGTTAGGGTTAGGGTTAGGTTTAGGGTTAGGAATTGGGTAAGATTAAGTGTTAGGGTTAGGTTTAGGGTTAGGTTTAGGGTTAGGGTTAGGGTAAGGGTAAGGGTTTTGGTAAGGGTTAGGAATAGGTTTAAGTGTAGGGTTAGGGTTAGGGTTAGGGTTAGGATAAGGGTAAGGTTAGGGTTAGGGTTAGGTTTATGTTAAGGGTTAGGGTTAGTATTATGGTTAGGTTTAGGGTAAGGAATAGGGTTAGGGTTAGGGTTAGGGTGAGGGTTAGCATTAAGGTTAGGCTTAGGGTTAGGGTAAGGATAAGGGATAGGGTTAGGGTTTTGGTTAGGGTTCGGGTTCAGGTTAGGGTTAGGGTAAGGGTAAGGGTTAGGATTATGGTTAGGGTAAGGGTAAGGGTTAGGGTTAGGGTAAGGGTAAGGGTTAGGGTCTGGAATAGTGTTAGGGTAAGGGTTATGGTAAGGGTTAGGGTTACGGTTAGGTTTAGGGTTAGGGTTAGGGTAAGGGTAAATGTTAGGGTTAGGGTTAGGGTTAGGGTAAGGTTTAGGGTTAGGGTTAGGGTAAGGGTAAGGATTAGGGTTAGGGTTAGGTTTAAGTTTAAGGTAAGGGTTAGGTTGAGGGTTAGGTTTAGGGTTAGGGTTAGGCTTAGCATAAGGATAAGGGTTAGGGTACGGGTTAGGTTTAGGGTTAATGTTAGGGTAAGGATTAGGGTTAGTGTTAAGTAAGGGTAAGGATGAGGGTTAGGGTTAGGGTTAGGGTAAGTGATAGGCTTAGGGTTAGGGTTAGGATTAGGGTTAGAGTTAGGGTTAGGGTTAGGGTAAGGGTAAGGGTTAGGGTTTGGGTTAGGGTTAGGGTTAGGCTAAGGGATAGGGTTAGGGTTAGTGTTAGGGTAAGGATCAGTGTTAGTGTTAGGTTTAGGGTTAATGTTAGGGTAAGGATTAGGGTTAGTGTTAAGTAAGGGTAAGGATGAGGGTTAGGGTTAGGGTTAGGGTAAGTGATAGGCTTAGGGTTAGGGTTAGGATTAGGGTTAGAGTTAGGGTTAGGGTTAGGGTAAGGGTAAGGGTTAGGGTTAATGTTAGGGTTAGGGTTAGGGTAAGGGTTAGGTTTAGGGTAAGGGTTAGGGTTAGGGTTAGGGTTAGTGTTAGGTTTAGGGTGAGGGTTAGGGTAAGGGTAAGTGTTAGGGTTAGTGTAAGGGTTAGGGTTAGGGTTAGGTTTAGGGTTAGGAATTGGGTAAGATTAAGTGTTAGGGTTAGGTTTAGGGTTAGGTTTAGGGTTAGGGTTAGGGTAAGGGTAAGGGTTTTGGTAAGGGTTAGGAATAGGTTTAAGTGTAGGGTTAGGGTTAGGGTTAGGGTTAGGATAAGGGTAAGGGTTAGGGTTAGGGTTAGGTTTATGTTAAGGGTTAGGGTTAGTATTAGGGTTAGGTTTAGGGTAAGGAATAGGGTTAGGGTTAGGGTTAGGGTGAGGGTTAGCATTAAGGTTAGGCTTAGGGTTAGGGTAAGGATAAGGGATAGGGATAGGGTTTTGGTTAGGGTTCGGGTTCAGGTTAGGGTTAGGGTAAGGGTAAGGGTTAGGGTTATGGTTAGGGTAAGGGTAAGGGTTAGGGTTAGGATAAGGGTAAGGGTTAGGTTCTGGAATAGTGTTAGGGTAAGGGTTATGGTAAGGGTTAGGGTTACGGTTAGGTTTAGGGTTAGGGTTAGTGTAAGGGTAAAGGTTAGGGTTAGGGTTAGGGTTAGGGTTAGGTTTAGGTTTAGGGTTAGGGTAAGGGTTAGGGTTAGGCTTAGCATAAGGATAAGGGTTAGGGTAAGGGTGAGGTTTAGGGTTAGGGTTAGGGTAAGGATTAGGGTTAGTGTTAAGTAAGGGTAAGGATGAGGGTTAGGGTTAGGGTTAGGGTAAGTGATAGGCTTAGCGTTAGGGTTAGGATTAGGGTTAGAGTTAGGGTTAGGGTTAGGGTAAGGGTAAGGGTTAGGGTTAGGGTTAGGGTTAGGCTTAGCATAAGGATAAGGGTTAGGGTAAGGGTTAGGTTTAGGGTTAGGATTAGGGTAAGGATTAGGGTTAGTGTTAAGTAGGGGTAAGGATGAGGGTTAGGGTTAGGGTTAGGGTAAGTGATAGGCTTAGGGTTAGGGTTAGGATTAGGGTTAGAGTTAGGGTTAGGGTTAGGGTAAGGGTAAGGGTTAGGGTTTGGGTTAGGGTTAGGGTTAGGCTAAGGGATAGGGTTAGGGTTAGTGTTAGGGTAAGGATCAGTGTTAGTGTTAGGGTTAGGGTTAGGGTTAGGTAAGGGTTAGTGTTAGTTTTAGGGTTAGGGTTAGGGTTAGGGTAAGTGTTAGGGTTAGGGTTAGGGTTAGGGTTAGGATAAGGGTAAGGGTTAGGGTTAGGGTTAGGGTTAGGGGTTAGGGTTAGGGTTAGGTGTAGGGTTAGGGTTAGGGTTAGGGTAAAGTTTAGGGTTAGGATAAGGGTAACGGTTATGGTTAGGGTTACGGTTATGGGTTAGGGTTAGGGTTAGGTTTAGGGTTCGGGTTAGGGTAAGGGTAAGTGTGAGGTTTAGGGTTAGGGTTAAGGTAAGGGTAAGGGTTAGGGTTAGGGTTAGGGTTATGGTTTAGGTGAGGGTTAGGGTTAGGATTAGGTTTAATGTTGTGGTTAAGGTGAGGGTTAGGGTTAAGGTAAGGGTTATGGTTAGGGTTAGGGTTAGGGTAACAGTAAGTGTTTGGGTTAGGGTTAGGGTTAGGGTTAGGTTTAGGATAAGGGTAAGCGTTAGGGTTAGGATTAGGGTTAGTGTTAGGGGTTAGGGTTAGGGTAAGATTAAGGGTAAGGTTTAGGGTTAGGGTTAGGGTAAGGGTAAGGGTTAGGGTTAGGGTTAGGGTTAGGTTTAGGGTTAGGGTTAGGTTTAGTGTTAGGGTTAGGGTTAGGGAAAGGGTTAAGTGTTAGGGTTAGGGTTAGGGTTAGGGTTACGGTAAGTGTTAGGGTTAGGGTTATGGTTAGGGTAAGTGTAAGGCTTGGGATAAGCGTAACGGTTAGGGTTAGGGTAAGGGTTATGGTGAGGGTTTAGGGTTAGGGTTAGGGTTATGGTTGGGGTTAGGGGTATGGTAAGGGTAAGGGTTCTGGTTAGCTTTAGGGTTAGGGTTAATGTTATGGCTAGAGTTAGGGTTAGGGAAAGTGTTAGGGTTAGCGTTACTGTTAAGGTTAGGGTAAGGGAAAGGGTTAGGGTTAAGGTTGGGTTAGGCTTAGGTTTAGGGTTAGGGTTAGGGTTAAGGTAAGGTTAAGGGATTGGGTTAGGGTTAGGGTTAGGATTAGGGTTAGGGTTAGGGTGAGGGTTAGGTTTAGGGTTAGGGTTAGGGTTAGATTTAGGGTTAGGTTAGGGTTAAATTTAGGGTTAGGGTTAGGGTTAGGATAAAGGTAAGGGTTAGGGTTAGTGTTAGGGTTTAGGGTTAGGGTTAGGGTTAGGGTTGGGGTTAGGTTTAGGGTAAGGGTAGGGTTAGGATAAGGGTAATGGTTAGGGTTAGGGTTAGGGTTATGGGTTAGGGTTAGGGTTAGGTTCAGGATTAGGGTTATGGTTCGGGTTAAGGTAAGGTTTAGTGTTAGGGTAAGGGTAAGTGTTAGAGTTAGGGTTAGGGTTGCGCTTAGTATAAGGAGAAGGGTTAGGGTAAGGGTTAGTTTAGGTTTAGGGTTAGGGTAAGGATTAGGGTTAGTGTTAGGGTAAGGGTAAGGATGAGGTTTAGGCTTAGGTTTAGGGTTAGGGTTAGGGTTAGGGTAAGGTTAAGGGATAGGGTTAGGGTTAGGGTTACGGTTAGGGTTAGGGTTAGGGTTAGGGTTAGGGGTAAGTGTTAGGGTTAGGGTTAGGGTTAAGGTAAAGGTAATGTTTAGGGTTAGGGTTAGGTTTAGGTTTAGGTTTAGGGTAAGGGTTATGGTTAGGTTTAGGGTTAATGTTAAGGTTAGGGTTAGGGTTAGGGTTAATGAAAGGGTAAGGGTTAGGGTAAGGGTTAGGTTTAGGGTAAGTGTAGGTTTAGGGTTAGGGTAAGCGATAGGGTTAGAGTTAGGTTTAGGGTAAGGGTTAGGGTTAGGATTAGGTTTAGGGTTACGGGTTAGGGTTAGAGTTAGGGTTAGGGTAAGGTTTAGGGTTAGGTTTAGGTTTAGGGTTACGGGTTAGGGTTAGGGTTAGGTTTAGGTTTAGGGTTAGGGTTAGGATTAGGGTTAGAGTTAGGGTTAGGGTAAGGGTTAGGGTTAGGATTAGTTTTAGGTTTACAGGATAGGGTTCGGTTTAGGTTTAGGGTTAGGGTTTGGGTAAGGGTAAGGATTAGGGTTAGGTTTAGGGTTAGGTTTGGGGTTAGGGTCAGGGTAAGGGTAAGGGTTAGGGTTAGGGTTAGGGATAGGGTTAAAGTTAGGGTTAGGGTTAGGGTTAGGATAAGGGTAAGGTTTAGAGTTAGGAATAGGGTAAGGGTAAGGTTTAGGATTAGGGTTAGGGTTAGGGTTGGGGTAAGGATAAGATTTAGGGATAGGTAGGGTGGCGTTAATGTAAGGGTAAGGGTTAGGGTTAATGTTACGGTTTGGGTTGGAGTAAGGGTAAGGGTTAGATAAAGGGTAACGGTTCGGGTTAGGGTAAGGGTAAGGGTTAGGTTAAGGGTAACGGTCAGGGTTAATGTTAGGTTAGGGTTAGGGGTTAGGGTTAGGGTTAGGGTACGGGTAAGGTTTAGCTTTAGTTTTAGGGTTAGGTTCAAGGTTAGGGTTAGGTTTAGGGAAAGAGTAACGGTTAGGGTAAGTGTTAGGTTTAGGGTTAGGGTTAGGGTTAGGGTTAGGGTAAGGGATAGGATTAGGGTTAGGTTTAGGATTAGGGTTAGAATTAGGGTTAGGGTAAGGGTAAGGGTTAGGTTTTGGGTTAGGTTTAGGTTTAGGGGTTAGGATTAGGGTTAGGGTTAGGGTTAGGTTTAGGGTTACGATTTGGGTAAGATCAAGTGTTAGGGTTAGGTTTAGGGTTAGGTTTAGGGTTAGGGTTAGGGTAAGGGTAAGGGTTTTGGTAAGGGTTAGGAATAGGTTTAAGTGTAGGGTTATGGTTAGGGTTAGGATAGGATAAGGATAATTGTTAGGGTTAGGGTTAGGTTTATGTTAAGGGTTAGGGTTAGTATTAGGGTTAAGTTTAGGGTAAGGAATAGGGTTAGGGTTAGGTTTAGGGTGAGTGTTAGCATTAAGGTTAGGCTTAGGGTTAGGGTAAGGATAAGGGATAGGGTTAGGGTTTCGGTTAGGGTTCGGGTTCAGGTTAGGGTTAGGGTAAGGGTAAGGGTTAGGATTATGGTTAGGGTAAGGGTAAGGGTTAGAGTTAGGGTAAGGGTAAGGGTTAGGGTCTGGAATAGTGTTAGGGTAAGGGTTATGGTAAGGGTTAGGGTTATGGTTAGGTTTAGGGTTAGGGTTAGTGTAACGGTAAAGGTTAGGGTTAGGATTAGGGTTAGGTTTAGGGTTAGGGTTAGGGTAAGGGTAAGGATTAGGGTTAGGGTTAGGGTTAAGTTTAGGGTTAGGGTTAGGTTTAGGGTTAAGGTTAGGATAAGGGTAAGGGTTAGGGTTAGGGTTAGGGTTACCATTATGTTTAGGGTAAGGGTAAGAGTTAGGGTTAGGGTTAGGGTTAGGGATAGGGGTTAGGGTTAGGGTTAGGTTTAGTGTTATGTGTTAGGGTTAGGGTTAGGGTTAGGGTTAGGCTTAGCATAAGGATAAGGGTTAGGGTAAGGGTTAGTTTTAGGTTTAGGGTTAGGGTAAGGATTAGGGTTAGTGTTAGGGTAAGGGTAAGGATGAGGGTTAGGGTTAGGGTTAGGGTAAGTGTAAGGATTAGGGTTAGGGTTAGGGTTAAGTTTAGGATTAGGGTTAGGTTTAGGGTTAAGGTTAGAGTAAGGGTAAGGGTTAGGGTTAGGGTTAGGGTTACCGTTAGCTTTAGGGTAAGGGTAAGAGTTAGGGTTAGGGTTAGGGTTAGGGGTTAGGGTTAGGGTTAGGGTTACTGAAGGGTTAGGGTTAGGGTTAGGGTTATGGTTAGGCTTAGCATAAGGATAAGCGTTAGGGTAAGAGTTAGGTTTAGGTTTACGGTTAGTGTTAGGGTTAGGGTTAGGGTTAGGGTTAGGGAAAGTGTAAGGGTTAGGTTTAGGGTTAGTCTTAGGGTTACGGTAAGGATTAGGGTTAGGGTTAGGCTTAGGGTTAGGGTAACGATTAGGGTAAGGTTTAGAGTTAGGGTTAGGGTTAGGTTTAGGGTTAGGGGTTAGGTTTAGGGTTAGGTTTAGAGTTAGTGTTAGAGTTAGGGTTAGGGTTAGGGTAAAGGTAAGTGTTAAGGTTAGGGTAAGGGTAAGGGTTAGGTTTAGGGTTAGCGTTAGGGTTAGGGTTTAGGGTTAGGGTTAGGGTTACGGTAAGGTTAGGGTTAGGGTCATGGTTATGGTTAAGGTAAGGGTAAGTGTTAGGGTTAGGGTTAGGCTTAGGGTTAGGTTAAGAATAAGGGTTAGGGTTAGGGTTAGGGTTAGGGTAAGGGTTAGGGTTAGGGTTAGAGTAAGGGCAAGTGTTAGGGTTAGAGTTAGGGTTAGGCTTAGGTTAAGGGTTAGGGTTAGTGTTAGATTTAGGGTTAGGATTAGGTTTAGGGTTAGGTTTAGGGTTAGAGTTAGGGTTAGTGTTAGGATAAGGGTAAGTGTTAGGGTTAGGTTTAGGGTTACGGTTAGGGTTAGGGTAAGAGTAAGGGTTAGGGTTAGGGTTAGGGTTAGGAGTTAGGGTTTGGGTTAGGATTAGGGTAAGGGTTAAGGTAAGGGTAGGGTTAGGGTTAGGGTTAGGGTAAGGTTTAGGGTTAGGGGTTAGGTTTAGGGTTAGGGTTAGTGTTAGGCTTAGAGTTAGGGGTAGGGTTAGGGTAAGGTATAGGATTAGGGTTAGAGTTAGCATTAGAGTTAGGGTTATGGTTAGGGTAAAGGTAAGTGTTAAGGTTAGGGTAAGGGTAAGGGTTAGGTTTAGGGTTAGCGTTAGGTTAGGGGTTAGGGTTAGGGTTAGGGTTACGGTAAGGTTAGAGTTAGGGTCATGGTTAGGGTTAAGGTAAGGGTAAGTGTTAGGGTTAGGGTTAGGCTTAGGGTTAGGTTAAGAATAAGGGTTAGGGTTAGGGTTAGGGTTAGGGTTAGGGTAAGGGTTAGGGTTAGGGTTAGAGTAAGGGTAAGTGTTAGGATTAGAGTTAGCGTTAGGCTTAGGTTAAGGGTTAGGGTTAGGGTTAGATTTAGGGTTAGGATTAGGTTTAGGGTTAGATTTAGGGTTAGAGTTAGGGTTAGGGTTAGGATAAGGGTAAGTGTTAGGGTTAGATTTAGGGTTAGGTTTAGGGTTAGGGTAAGAGTAAGGGTTAGGGTTAGGGTTAGGGTTAGGAGTTAGGGTTTGGGTTAGGATTAGGGTAAGGGTTAGGGTAAGGGTTAGGATTAGGGTTAGGGTTAGGGTAAGGTTTAGGGTTAGGGTTAAGGTTAGGTTTAGCGTTACGTTTAGGGTAAGGGTAAGGGTTAGCGTTACGGTTAAGTTTAGGGTTAGTGTTAGGGTAAGGGTAATGGTTAAGGTTAGGGTTAGGGTTAAGGTTAGGGTTAGGGTTAGGTTTAGGGTTAGGATTAGGGTAAGGGTACGTCTTCGTGTTAGGGTTAAGTTTAAGGTTAGTTTAGGGTTATGGTTAGGGTGAGGGTAAGGGTTAGGGTTAGGTTTTGGGTTGGGGTTAAGGTTAGGGTTAGGGTTAGGGTAAAGGTAAGGGTTAGGGTTAGGGTTAGGGTTAGGGGAAGGGTTAGTGTTAGGGTTAGGGTTAGGGTGAGGGTTATGGTTAGTGTTAGGTGTTAGGTTTCGGGTTTGGCTTAGGGTAAGGGTTAGGGTCAGGGTTAGGGTTAGGGTTAAGCTTAGTTTAGGGGTAAGGGTTAGGGTTAGGGTTACGTTTACTGAAAAGGAAAGGGTTAGGGTTAGGGTTAGGGTTAGGGTTAGGGTTCGGGTAAGTATTAGGTTTCGGTTAGTGTTAGGTTAAGGGTTACGGTTAGGATTAGTGTTAGGGTTAGCATTAAGGTTAGGGTTAGGTTTAGGGTAAGGGTAAGGTTTATGGTTAGGGTTAGGGTTAGAGTTAGGATTTAGAGTTAAGGTTAGGGTTAGGGTTAGGGTTAGGTTTAGGGTTAGGGTTAGGGTTAGGGTAAGGGTAACTGTTAGGGTTAGGGTTAGGATAAGGGTAAGGGTTAGGGTTAGGTTTAGGGTTAGGGGTTAGGGTTAGGGTTAGGGTTTGGGTTAGATTTAGGGTTAGGTTTAGGGTTAGGGTTAGGTTTACGTTTAGGCTTAGGGTTAGGGGTAGGGATATGGTTAGGGTTAGGGTTAGGTTTAGGCTTAGGTTTAGGGTTAGGGTTAGGGTAAGCTATAAGATTAGGTTGAGTGTTAGGGTTAGAGTTAGGGTTAGGGTTATGGTAACGGTAATGTTTAGGGTTAGGGTTAGGGTGAGAGTAAGGTTAAGTGTTAGGTTTAGGGTTAGTGTTAGGGTTAGGGTTTAGGGTTAGGGTTAGAGTTACGGTAAGGTTAGGGTTAGGGTCGGCCTTAGGGTTCGGGTAAGTGTAATGTTATTGTTAGGGTTAGGCTTAGGTTTAGGGTAAGAGTAAGGGTTAGGGTTAGGGTTAGGTTTAGGGTAAGGTTTAGGGTTAGGGTTAGGGTTAGGGTAAGGGTAAAATTTAGGGTTAGTGTTACGGTTAGGGTTAGGGTTAGGGTAAGGGTAAGGGTTAGGGTTAGGTTTAGGGTTGGGGTTAAGGCTATTGTTAGTGTTAAGGTAAGGGTAAGGGTTAGGGTTAAGGTTAGGGTAAGGATTATGGTTAGGGTTAGGGTGAGCGTTAGGGTTAGGGTTAGGGTTAGGGTTTAGGGTTAGGGTAAGTGTTAGGGTTTGGGTTAGGGTAAGGGTTAGGGTTAAGGTTACTGTTAGGGTAAGGGTAAATGTTAGAGTTAGTAATAGGGTTTGGGTTAGGGTTAAGGGTTAGGGTTAGGTAAGGGTAAGTGTTAGTGTTAGGGTTAGGGTTAGGTAAGGGTAAGTGTTAGTGTTAGTGTTAGGGTTAGGGTTAGATTTAGTGTTAGGGAAAGGGTAAGGGTTAGGGTAAGAGTTAGGGTAAGAATTAGGGTTAGTGTTCGGGTTAGGGTAAGGGTTAGGGTAGGGTTATGGTTAGGGTTAGCATTAAGGTTAGATTTAGGGTTAGGGTAAGGGTAAGGGTGAGGTTTAGGGTTAGGGTTAGGGTTAGGGGTTAGTGTTAGGGTTAGGGTTAGGGTTAGGTTTAGGTTTAGGTTTACGGTTAGTTTAAGGGTAGGGTTAGGGTTAGGGTTAGGATTAGGATTAGGTTTAGGGTTAGGGTTAGGGTTAGGGTTAGGGTAAGGGTAAGGTTTAGGGTTAGAGTTAGGATTAGGGATAGTGTTAAGGTTAGGGTTAGGGTTAGCGTTAGGGTAAGGGTAAGGGTTAGGTTTAGGTTTATGTTTAGGGAAAGAGTAAGGGTTAGGGTTAGGGTTAGGGTTAGGTTTAGGTTTAGGGTTAGGGTTAGGGTAAGGGTAAGGTTTAGGATTAGGGTTAGGGTAAGGATTAGAGTTAGGGTTAGGTTAAGGGTAAGGGTTATTTTTAGAGTTAGTATCAGCATTAAGGTTAGGGTTAGGGTTAGGGTAAAGGTAAGGGGTAGGGATAGGGTTAGGTTTAGGGTTAGGTTTAGGGTTAGGTTTAAGGTTAGGGTTAGGGTTAGGGTTAGGGTTAGTATTAAGGTTAGTTTTAGGGTTAGGGTGAAGTTAAGGGTTAGGGTTAGGGTTAAGGTTAGGGTTAGAGGTTAGGGTTAGGGTTACGGTTAGATTTAGGGTTAGGGTTAGGCTAAGGGTAAGGGTTACGTTTAGGGTTAGGGTTAGGATTAGGTTTAGGGTTAGGGTTAGGGTAAGGATTAGGGTAAGGGTAATCGTTAGGGTTAGGGTTAGGGTTAGGGTTAGGGTTATGTTTAAGGTTATGGTTAGGGTTAGGGTTAGGGTAAGGGTAAGGCTTAGGATTAGGGTTATGGTTAGGGTTAGGGTTAGGGAAAGGGTAAGGGTTAGGGTTATGATTAGGGTTAGGGTAAGGATTAGAGTTAGGGTTAGCATTAAGATTAGGGTTAGGGTTAGGGACACGGAAAGGTTTAGGGTTAGGTTTAGTGTTAGGGTTAGGTTTAGGGTAAGGGTAAGGGTTAGGATTATGGTTAGGGTAAGGGTTAGTGTTAGGGTTAGGGTTAGGGTTAGGGTTAGGGTAAGTGTAAGAGTTAGGGTTAGGGTTAGGGTTAGGGTAAGGGTTAGGGTTAGGGTTAGGGTTAGGGTATGGGTTAGGGTTAGGGTAAGGTTTAGGGTTAGGGTTAGGGTAAGGGTTAGGGTTAGGGTTTAGGTTAGGGTTAGGGTTAGGGTTAGGTTTAGTGTTGCGTTTAAGGATAGGGTTAAGGTTAGGGTAAGCGTAAGGGTTAGGGTTAGGGTTAGGTTTAGTGTAAGGTTTAGGGTTAGGGTTAGGGTTTGGGTTAGGGTTAGGGTTAGGGTTAGCATTAGGTTAGGGTTAGGGTTAGGGTAAGGGTAAGGGTTAGGGTCAGGTTTAGGGTTGCGGTTAAGGTTAGGGTTAGGGTTATTGTAAGGGTAAGAGTTAGGGTTAGGGTTAGGTTTAGAGTAAGGTTTAGGGTTAGGGTTAGGGTTAGTGTTAGGGTTAGTGTTACGGTTAGCATTAGTTAGGGTTAGGGTTAGGGTTAGGATTAGTATTAGGGTCACCGTAAGAATTAGGGTTAGGGTTAGGGTAAGGTTCGTGTTATGGTTAGGGTGAGGGTTAGGGTAAGGTTTAGGTTTAGGGTTAGGGTTAGCATTAAGGTTAGGGTTAGGGTTAGGGTAAGGGTAAGGGGTAGGGATAGGGTTAGGTTTAGGGTTAGGGTTAGGGTTCGGGTTCGGGTTAAGGTTAAGGTTAGGGTTAGGGTTAGGGTTAGCATTAAGGTTAATTTTAGGGTTAGGGTAAGGGTAAGGGTTAGGGTTATGGTTAAGGTTACGGTTTGGGATTAGGGTTAGGGTTAGGGTTACGGTTAGGTTTAGGGTTAGGGTTATGCTAAGGCTAAGGTTTAGGTTTAGGTTTAAGTTTAGGATTAGGTTTAGGGTTAGGGTTAGCATTAAGGTTAGGGTTAGGGTTAGGGTAAGGGTAAGGGGTAGGGATAGGGTTAGGGTTAGAGTTAGGATTAGGGTAAGGTTTAGGGTTAGGGTTAGGGTTAGGGTTAGGTTTAGGGTAAGGGTAAGGGTTAGTGTTAGGTTTAGGGTTAGGGGTTAGGGTTAGGGGTAGGGTTACGGTTGGGGTAAGGTTTAGGGTTAAGGTTAGCGTTATGGTTAGGGTAAGGGATAGGGTTATGGTTAGCGTTAGTTTTAGGGTTAGGGTAAAGGTTAGGGTTTAGGTTAAGGTAGGGGTAGGGTTAGGGTAAGGGTTAGGGTTAGGTTTAGGGGTTAGGGTTAGGGTTAGGGAAAGGGTAAGGGTTAGGGTTAGGGTTAGGGTTAAGGTTAGGGTTACGGTTAGCATTAGGTTAGGGTTAGGGTTATGATTAGTATTAGGGTCAGGGTAAGAATTAGGGTTAGGGTTAGGGTAAGGTTCGTGTTAGGGTTAGGGTGAGGGTTAGGGTAAGGGTTAAGTTTAGGGTTAGCATTAACGTTACGGTTAGGGTTAGGGTAAGGGTAAGGGTTGGGGTTAGGGTTAGGGTTAGGTTTAAATTTAGGGTTGGGTTAGGGTAAGGGTAAGGTTTAGGTTTAGGTTTAGTGTTAGGGTTATGGTTATGGTTATGGTTAGGGTTAGGGTAAGGGTTAGGGTTAGAGTTAGGTTTAGGTGTTAAGGCTAGGATTAGGGTAAGGGTTAGGGTTAGGGTTAGGGTTAGGGTTATGGTAAGGTTTAGGGTTAGGGTTAGGGTTAGGTTTAGGGTTAGGTTTATGGTAAACGTAAGGGTTAGGGTTCGGGTTAGGTTTAGGGTTAGGTTTAGGGTTAGGGTTAGGGTAAGGTAAGGGTTATGGTTAGGGTTAGGGTTAGGGTTACGTTTAGGTTTAGGGTTAGGGTTAGGGTTAGTGTAAGGGTAAGGTTTAGGAATAGGGTTATGGTTATGGTTAAGGTTAGGGAAAGGGTAAGGGTTATGGTTAGGATTAGGGTTAGGGTTAGGGGTAGGGTAAGGTTTAGGGTTAGGGTTAGCATTAAGTTTAGGGTTAGGGTTAGGGTAAGGGAAAGGGTTAGGGTTAGGTTTAGGATTAGGCTTAGGTTTAGGGTAAGGTTAAGGGTTAGGGTAAGGGTAAGGGTTAGGGTTAGGGTTAGGGTAAGGGTAAGTGTTAGGGTTAGGGTTAGGGTTAGGTTTAGGGTAAGGGTAAGGTTTAGGGTTAGGGTTAGGTTTAGGGGTTAGGGTTAGGGTTAGGATTGAGGTAAGGTTTAGGGATAGGGTTAGGGTTAGGGTTAGGGTTGGGGTAAGGTTTAGGGTTAGCTTTAGGGTAATGGTAAGGTTTAAGGTTAGGGTTAGGGTTAGAGTTAGGGTTAGGATAAGGGTTAGGATTAGGGTTAGGGTTAGGGTTAGGTTTAGGGTTAGGGTTAGGGTAAGGGTACGTGTTATGGTTAGGGTTAAGTTTAGGGTTAGGGTTAGGGTTATGGTTAGGGTAAGTGTAAGGGTTAGGGTTAGCTTTAGGGTTGGGTTTAAGGTTAGGATTAGGGTTAGGGTAAAGGTAAGGGTTAGGGTTAGAGGAAGCGTTAGTGTTAGGGTTAGGGTTAGGGTGAAGGTTAGGGTTAGTGTTAGGTGTTATGGTTCGGGTTTGGGTTAGGGTAAGGGTTAGGGTCAGGTTTAGGGTAAGGTTTAGGCTTAGGGTAGGGGTAATGGTTAGGGTTACGGTTAGGTTTAGGGAAATCGTAAGGGTTAGGGTTAGGGTTAGGATTCGGGTAAGGATTAGGGTTCGGGTTAGTGTTAGGGTAATGGTTACGGTTAGGAGTAGTGTTAGGGTTAGCATTAAGGTTAGGGTTATGTTTAGGGTAAGGGTAAGGTTTATGGTTAGGGTTACGGTTAGAGTTAGGAGTTACAGTTTAGGTTAGGGTTAGGGTTAGGGTTAGGTTTAGGGTTAGGGTTAGGGTTAGGGTTTGGTTTATATTTAGGGTTAGGTTTTGGGTTAGGGTTAGGTTTAGGTTTAGGCTTAGGGTTAGGGTTAGGGTTAGTGTTATGGTTAGGGTTAGGGTTAGGTTTAGGCTTAGGTTTAGGGTTAGGGTTAGGGTAAGCTATAAGTTTAGGTTTAGTGTTAGGGTTAGAGGTAGGGTTAGGGTTAGGGTAACGGTAAAGTTTAGGGTTAGAGTTACGGTGAGAGTAAGGGTAAGTGTTAGGTTTAGGGTTAGGGTTTGGGTTAGGGGTTAGGGTTAGGGTTAGAGTTACGGTAAGGTTAGGGTTAGGGTCAGGGTTAGGGTTCAGGTAAGGGTGTTAGGGTTAGGTTTAGGCTTAGGTTTAGTGTAAGAGTAAGGGTTAGGGTTAGGGTTAGGGTTAAGGTAAGGTTTAGGGTTAGGGTTAGGGTTAGGTTTAGGGTTAGGTTTAGTGTAATGGTAAAATTTAGGGTTAGTGTTAGGGTTAGGTTTAGGATTAGGGTAAGGGTAAGGGTTAGGGTTTGGGTTAGGGTTAGGGTTAAGGTTAGGGTTAGGTTTAGGGTTAGGATTAGGGTTAGGGTAAGGGTAAGATTTAGGGTTAGGTTTATGGACAGGGTTAGGGTTAGGGAAAGGGTAAGGGTTAGGGTTAGGATTATGGTTAGGGTAAGGTTTAGGGTTAGGGTTAGGGTTAGGGTAAGGGTAAGTGTTAGGATTAGGGTTAGGTTTAGGGTTAGGGTTAGTGTTAGGGTTAGGATAAGGGTTAGGGTTAGGGTTAGGGTTAGCGTAAGGGTTATGGTTAGGGTTAGGGTAAGAGAAAGGGTTAGGTTTAGGTTTAGGGTTAGGGTTAGGGTAAGAGAAAGGGTTAGGGTTAGGGTTAGGATTAGGTTTAGGGTTAGTGTAAGGGTTAGGGTTAGGGTTAGGGTTAGGGTAAGGGTTAGGGTTTGGGTTAGGGTTAGGGTTAGGGTTAGTTTTAGTGTTAGGGTTAGGGTAAGGGTTAGGGTTAGGGTAAGGGTTAGGATTAGGGTTAGGGTAAGGGTAAGGGTTAGATTTAAGTTTAGGGTTGGGGTTACGGCTAGTGTTAGTGTTAGGGTAAGGGTAAGGGTTGGGGTTAGGATAAGGGTAAGGGTTAGGGTTAGGGTTCAGTTTTGGGGTTAGGGTTAGGGTAAGGGTTAGGGTTTGGGTTAGGGTAAGGGTTAATGTTAGAGTTAGAGTTAGGGTAAGGGAAAATGTTAGAGTTAGTGATAGGGTTAGGGTTAAGGGTTAGGGTTAGTGTTAGGTTTAGGGTTAGGGTAAGAGTTAGGGTTAGGGTTAGGGTTAGGTAAGGGTAAGTGTTAGTGTTAGTGTTAGGGTTAGGGTTAGGTTTAGTGTTAGGGAAAGGGTAAGGGTTAGGGTTAGGGTTAGGGTAAGGATTAGGGTTTGTGTTAGGGTTAGGGTAAGGGTTAGGGTTAGGGTTAGGGTTACGGTTAGCATTAAGGTTAGATTTAGGGTTAGGGTAAGGGTAAGGGTGAGGTTTAGGGTTAGGGGTAGGGTTAGGGGTTTGTGTTAGGGTTAGGGTTAGGGTTAGGTTTACGGTTACGGTTAGTGTAAGGGTAAGAGTTAGGGTTAGGGTTAGGATTAGGATTAGGTTTAGGTTAGGGTTAGGGTTAGGGTAAGGGTAAGGGTTAGGGTTAGAGTTAGGATTAGGGATAGGGTTAAGGTTAGGGTTAGGGTTAGCGTTAGGGTAAGGGTAAGGGTTAGGTTTAGGATTAGGGTTAGCTTTAGGGTAAGGGTAAGGGTTAGGTTTAGGTTTAGGCTTAGGGAAAGGGTAAGGGTTAGGGTTAGGGTTAGGGTTAGTTTTAGGGTTAGGGTTAGCATTAGGATAGGGATAGGGTAAGGGTAAGGGGTAGGGTTATGGTTACGATTAGGGTTAGGTTAAGAATTAGGGTTAGGGTTAGGTTAAGGTTCGGGTTAGAGTTAGGGTTAGGGTTAGTGTAAGGGTTAGTTTTAGGGTTAGGGTTAGCATTAAGTTTAGGGTTAGGGTTAGGGTAAGGGTAAGGGGTAGGGATAGGGTTAGGGTTAGGGTAAAGTTTAGGGTTAGGTTTAAGGTTAGGGTTAGGTTTAGGGTTAGGGTTAGCATTAATGTTAGTTTTAGGGTTAGGGTGAGGGTAAGGGTTAGGATTAGGGTTAAGGTTAGGGTTAGGGGTTAGGGTTAGGGTTACGGTTAGGTTTAGGGTTAAGGTTAGGCTAAGGGTAAGGGTTACGTTTAGGGTGAGGGTTAGAATTAGGTTTAGGGTTAGGTTTAGGGTAAGGGTAAGTGTTAGGGTTAGAGTTAGGGTTAGGGTAAGGTTTAGGGTTAGGGTTAGGGTTAGGGTAAGGGTAAGAGTTAGGGTTAGGTTTCGGTTAGGGGTTAGCATTGGGGTAGGGTTATGGTTAGGTTAAGGTTTATGGTTAGGGTTAGCGTTAGGGTTAGGGTAAGGGTTAGGGTTAGGGTTAGGGTTAGTTTTAGGGTTAGGGTAATGGTTAGGATTAGGGTTACGGTTAGGTTTAGGGTACGGGTTATTGTTAGGGTTATGGTAAGAGAAAGTGTTAGGGTTAGGTTTAGGGTTAGAGTTAGGATTCGTGTTAGGGTAAGGGTTAGGGTTAGGGTTAGCGTTAGGGTTAGGGTAAGGTTTAGCTTTAGGGTTAGTGTTGGGGTTAGGTTTAGGGTTAGCATTAAGGTTAGGGTTAGGGTTAGTGTAAGGGTAAGGGTTGGGGTAGAGTTACAGTTAGGGTAAGGGTAAGGGTTAGGGTTAGGGTTAGGGTTAGGGTTAAGTTTAGGGTTAGGGTTAGGGTAAGGTTTAGGGTTAGAATTAGTGTTAGGGTTAGGTTTAAGGTTATGGTTAGGGTTAGGGTAAGGGTATGGGTTAGAGTTAGGGTTATGGTTATAGGTTAGGTTTAGGGTTAGGGTTAGAGTTAGGGTTAGGGTAAGGGTAAGGTTTAGGGTTAGGGTTAGGGTAAGGGTTTGGGGTTAGGGTTCGGGTTATGGTTAGGGTTAGGGTAAGGGTTAGGGTTAGGGTTAGGGTTAGGATGAGGTTTAGAGTTAGGTTTAGGTGTTAGGGTTCGGGTTAGGGTTAGGATTAGGGTAAGGGTTAGAGTCAGGTTTAGGGTTAGGGTTAGGTTTAGGGTAGCGGTAAGGGTTAGGGTTAGGAAAATGGTAAGGGTTATTGTTAGGGATACGTTTAGGGTTCGGGTAAGGGTTAGGGTTAGGGTTAGGTTTAGGGTTCGGGTAAGGATTAGGGTTCGGTTGAGTGTTAGGGTAGGGGTTAGGGTTAGGATTAGTGTTAGGGTTAGCATTAAGGTTAGGGTCAGGGTTAGGGTAAGGGTAAGGTTTAGGGTTAGGGTTAGGGTTAGAGTTAGGCGTTAGAGTTAAGGTTAGGGTTAGGGTTAGGGTTAGGGTTAGCTTTAAGTTTAGGGTTAGGGTTACGGTAAGGGTAAGTGTTAGGTTTATGTTTAGTGTTATGGTTATTATAAAGGTAAGGGTTAGGGTTAGGGTTAGGGTTAGGTTTAGTGTTAGGGGTTAGGGTTAGGGTTAGGGTTAGGTTTAGGGGTAGAGTAAGGTTTAGGGTAAGGTTTAGGGTTAGGGTTAGCATTAGGGTTAGGGTAAGGGATAGGGTTAGGGTTAGCGTTAGTTTTAGGGTTAGGGTAAGGGTTAGGTTTAGGGGTAAAGTAAGGTTTAGGGTTAGGGTTAGGGTTAGGGTTAGGGTTAGGGTAAGGGTAAGGGTAAGGGTTAGGGTTAGGGTTAGGGTAAGAATTAGGGTTAGTCTTAGCGTTAGGTTAAAGGTTAGGCTTAGGTTTAGGGTTAGCATTAACGTTAGGGTTAGGGTTAGGGTAAGGGTAAGGGTTAGGGTTAGGGTTAGGTTTAAGTTTAGGGTGGGTTAGGGTAAGGTTAAGGTTTAGGTTTAGGGTTAGTGTTAGGATTAGGGTTAAGGTTATGGTTAGTGTTAGGGTAAGGGTTAGGTTTAGGGTTAGGGTTAGGGTTAGGGTAAGGTTTAGGGTTAGGGTTAGGGTTAAGTTTAGGG
>JANJXV010000463.1:607500-622500 GCA_024803745.1 Megascapheus bottae
AAGTTTAGGGTTAGGATTAGGGTTAGGGTAAGGGTAAGGTTTAGGGTTAGGTTTATGGCTAGGGTTAGGATTAGGGAAAGGGTAAGGGTTAGGGTTAGGATTAGGGTTAGAGTAAGGTTTAGGGTTAGGATTAGGGTTAGGGTAAGGGTAAGTGTTAGTGTTTGGGTTAGGTTTAGGGTTAGGGTTAATGTTAGGGTTAGGATAAGGGTTAGGGTTAGGGTTAGGGTTAGGGTAAGGGTTATGGTTATGGTTAGGGTAAGAGAAAGGGTTAGGTTTAGGTTTAAGTTTAGGGTTAGGGTTAGGGTTAGGGTAAGAGAAAGGGTTAGGGTTAGGGTTAGGGTTAGGTTTAGGGTTTGTGTAAGGGTTAGGGTTAGGGTTAGGGTTAGGGGTTAGGGTTAGGGTTAGGGTAAGGTTTAGGGTTTGGGTTAGGGTAAGGTTTAGGGTTAGGGTTAGGGTAAGGGTAAAGGTTAGAGTTAGTGATAGGGTTCGGGTTAGGGTTAAGGGTTAGGGTTAGGGTTAGGGTTAAGGTTAGGGTTAGGGTTAGGGTTAGGGATAGGGTTAGGGGTTAGGGTTAGGGTTAGGGTTAGAGTTAGGATTAGGTTAAGGTAAGGTTTAGGGTTAGGTTTAGTGTTAGGGTTAGGGTAAGGGTTAGGGTCAGGGTTAGAGTTAGGGTTAGGTTTAGGGTAGGGGTAAATGTTACTGTTAGGGTTAGGTTTAGGGAAATGGTAAGGGTTAGGGTTAGGGTTAGGTTTAGGGTTCGGGTAAGGATTAGAGTTAGGGTTAGTGTTAGGGTAAGGGTTAGGGTTAGGATTAGCATTAGGGTTAGCATGAAGGTTAGGGTCAGGGTTCGGGTAAGGGTAAGGTTTAGGGTTAGGTTTAGGATTAGAGTTAGTAGTTAGAGTTAAGGTTAATGTTAGGGTTAGGGTAAGGTTTAGGGTTAGGATAAGGGTAAGTGTTAGGGTTAGGGTTAGGTTTAAGGTTAGGGGTTAGGGTTAGGGTTAGGGTTAGGTTTAGGTTTAGGTTTAGGGTCAGGGTTAGGGTTATGCTTAGGGTTAGGGTTAGGGTTAGGGTTAGGGTTAGGTTAGGGATAGGCTTAGAGTTAGCGTTAGGGTTAGGGTTAGGGTTAGGGTAACGGAAAGTGTTAGGGTTAGGCTTAGGCTTAGGGTTAGGGTAAGAGTAAGGGTTAGGTTTAGGGTTATGGTAAGGGTAAGGGTTAGGGTTATGGTAAGGGTTTGAGTTAGGGTACGGTTTAGGGATAGGGTTAGGGTTAGGTTTGGGGTGAGGGTAAGGGTTAGGGTTAGGGTTAGGTTTAGCGTTAGGGTTAGGGTAAGGATAAGGGTAAGGGTTAGATTTAGGGTTAGGGTTAGGGTTAAGGTTAGGGTTAGGGTTAGCGTTAGGGTTAGAGTAAGGGTAAGGTTTAGGATTAGGTTTAGGGTTAGGGTTAGTGTTAGGGAAATGGTAAGGGTCAGGGTTAGGATTAGGGTTAGGGTAAGGATTAGGGTTAGGGTTAGGTTTAGGGTAAGGGTTAGGGTTAGGGTTAGCATTAAAGTTAGGTTTAGGGTTAGGGTAAAGGAAAGGGTTAGGGTTAGGTTTAGGGTTAGGGTTAGGTTTAGGGTAAGGGTAAGGTTTAGGGTTAGGGTTAGGGTAAGGGTTAGGGTTAGGGTCAGGGTTAGGGTTAGGGTAAGGGTAATAGTTAGGGTTAGGGTTAGGGTTAGGTTTAGGCTTAGGGTAAGGGTTAGGGTTAGGGTATGGGTTAGGGATAGTGTTAGGGTTAGTGTTAGGTTTAGGGTTAGGGTTAGGGTTAGGGTAAGGGTAAGGTTTATGGTTAGTGTTAGGGTTAGGTGTAGAGTTATGGTAAGGGTTAGGGTTAGGGTTATGATTAATGATAGGGTAAGGGTTAGGTTTAAGGTTAGGGTTAGGGTTAGGTTTATGGTTAGGGTTAGGGTAAGGTTAAGGTTTAGGGTTAGGTTTAGGGTTGGGGTTAAGGTTAGGGTTAGGGTTAGGGTAAGGGTAAGGGTTAGGGTTAGTGTTAGGTTTAGGGTAAGGGTTAGGGTTAGAGTTAGGGTTAGGGGTAAGGGTTAGGGTTAAGTTTAGGGTTAGGGTTAGGGTTAGGGTTAGGTTAAGGGTAAGGTTTAGGTTTAGGGTTAGGGTTAGGGGTTATGATTATGGCTAGGTTTAGGGTTAGGGATAAGGTAATGTAAGAGTTAGGATTAAAGTTAGGGTTAGCGTTAGGGATAGCGTAAGGGTTAGGGTTAGGTTTAGGGTAAGGGTAAGGTTTAGGGTTAGGGTTAGGGTTAGGGTTAGGGTAAGGGTAAGGGTAAGGGTAAGTGTTAGGGTTAGAGTTAGGGTTAGGGTTAGGATGAGGGTTAGGTTTAGGGTAAGGGTAAGGTTTAGGGTTAGGGTTAGGGTTAGAGTTAGGGTTAGGGTAAGGGTTAGGGTTAGGGTTAGGGTTAGGGTAAGGGTTAGGGTTAGGTTTAGCGTAAAGGTAAGGTTTAGGGTTAGGGTTAGGGTTAGAGTTAGGGTTAGAGTAAGGGTTAGGTCAGGGTTAGGGTTAGGGTTAGAGTTAGGAGTTAGAGTTAAGGTTACGATTAGGCTTAGGGTTAGGGTTAGGGTAAGGGTAACTGTTAGGGTTAGGGTTAGGATTAGGGTTGCGATAAGGGTAAGGGTTAGGGTTAGGTTTAGGGTTAGGGTTAGGATAAGGGTAAGGGTTCGGGTTAGGTTTAGTGTTAGGGGTTAGGGTTAGGGTTAGGATAAGTGTAAGGGTTAGGGTTAGGTTTAGGGTTAGGGGTTAGTGTTAGGCTTAGGGTTTGGGTTAGATTTAGGGTTAGTTTACGGTTAGGGTTAGGTTTAGGTTTAGGCTTAGGGTTAGGGTTAGGGTTATGGTTAGGGTTAGGGTTAGGTTTAGGCTTAGGTTTAGGTTTAGGGTTAGGGTAAGGTATAAAATTATGTTTAGTGTTAGGGTTAGAGTTAGGGTTAGGGTTAGGGTTAGGGTAATGGTAACGTTTAGGATTAGGGTTAGTGTGACAGTAAGGGTAAGTGTTAGGTTTAGGGTTAGGATTAGGGTTAGGTTTAGGGGTTAGGTTTAGGATTAGAGTTACGGTAAGGTTAGGATTAGGGTCAGGGTTATGGTTCGGGTAAGGGTAAGTGTTAGTGTTAGGGTTAGGCTTAGGTTTAGGGTAAGAGTAAGGGTTAGGGTTAGAGTTAGGGTTAGGGTAAGGTTTAGGGTTAGGGTTAGGGTTAGGTTTAGGGTTAGGTTTAGGGTAAGGGTAAAATTTAGGGTTAGGGTTAGGGTTAGGTTTAGGATTAGGGTTAGGGTAAGGGTAAGGGTTAGGGTTTGTGTTAGAGTTAGCGTTAAGTTTAGGGTTAGGGTTAGGGTTAGGATTAGGGTTAGGGTAAGGGTAAGGTTTAGGGTTAGGTTTATGGCTAGGGTTAGAATTAGGGAAAGGGCAAGGGTTAGGGTTAGGATTAGGGTTAGGGTAAGGTTTAGGGTTAGGGTTAGGGTTAGGGTAAGGGTAAGTGTTAGGGTTAGGGTTAGGTTTAGTGTTGGGGTTAGTGTTTGGGTTAGGATAATGTTTAGGGTTAGGGTTAGGGTTAGGGGAAGGGCTATGGTTAGGGTTAGGGTAAGAGAAAGGGTTAGGTTTAGGTTTAGGGTTAGGGTTAGGGTAAGGGTTAGGTTTAGGGTTAGGGTAAGGGTTAGGGTTAGGGTATGGGTTAGGGATAGGGTTAGGTTTAGGGTAAGGGTAAGGGGTAGAATTAGCATTAGGGTTAGCATTAAGGTTAGGGTCAGCGTTCGGAGAAGGGTAAGGTTTAGGGTTAGGTTTAGGATTAGAGTTAGTAGTTAGAGTTAAGGTTAATGTTAGGGTTAGGGTTAGGTTTAGGGTTAGAGTTACGGTAAGGGTAAGGTTAAGTGTTAGGGTTAGGGTTAGGGTTAGGGTTAGGATAAGGGTAAGGGTTAGGTTTAGGGTTAGGTTTAGGGTTAGGGGTTAGGGTTAGGGTTAGGGTTAGGTTTAGGTTTAGGGTTAGGGTCAGGGTTAGGGTTATGCTTAGGGTTAGGGTTAGGGTTAGGGTTAGGGTTAGGTTAGGTTTAGGCTTAGAGTTAGGGTTAGGGTTAGGGTTAGGGTAGGGGAAAGTGTTAGGGTTAGGGTAAGGCTTAGGGTTAGGGTAAGAGTATGGGTTAGGTTTAGGGTTAGGGTTAGGGTTAGGGTTATGGTAAGGGTAAGGGTTAGGGTTAGGGTAGGGTTAGGGGTTAGGGTTAGGATTCGGGTAAGTGTTAGGGTAACGGTTTGGGTTAGGGTTAGTGTTAGGGTACGGTTTAGGGATAGGGTTCGGGTTAGGTTTAGGGTAAGGGTTAGGGTTAGGGTTAGCATTAAGGTTAGGTTTAGGGTTAGGGTAAAGTTTAGGGTAAGGGTAAGGGTTAGGGTTAGGGTTAGGGTTAGAGGTTAGGTTTTTGGTTAGGGTTAGAGTTAGGATTAGGGTAAGGGTAAGGTTTAGGGTTAGGGTTAGTGTTAGGGTTAGGGGTTAGGGTTCGGGTTAGGGGGAGGGTTAGGGTAAGGGTTAGGGTTAGGGTTAGGGTTAGGGTTATGGTTAGAGGTTAGGTTTCTGGTTAGGGTTAGAGTTAGGATTAGGGTAAGGGTAAGGTTTATGGTTAGGGTTAGTGTTAGGGTTAGGGGTTAGGGTTCGGGTTAGGGTTAGGGTTAGGGTTCGGGTTAGGGTTAGGGTTAGGGTTAGGGTGAGGGTTAGAGTTAGGGTTAGGTGTTAGGGTTCGGGTTAGGGTTAGGGTTAGGGTAAGGGTTAGAGTCCGGGTTAGGGTTAGGGTTAGGTTTAGGGTAGGGGTAAGGGTTAGGGTTAGGGAAGTGTAAGGGTTATTGTTAGGGATACGTTTAGGGTTCAGGTAAGGGTTAGGGTTAGGTTTAGGTTTAGGGTTCGGGTAAGGATTAGGGTTCGGGTGAGTGTTAGGGTAAGGCTTAGGGTTAGGATAGTGTTAGGGTTAGCATTAAGGTTAGGGTCAGGTTAGGGTAAGGGTAAGGTTTAGGGTTAGGGTTAGGGTTAGAGTTAGGCCTTAGAGTTAAGGTTAGGGTTAGGGTTAGGGTTAGGATAAAGGTAAGGGTTAGGGTTAGGGTTAGGGCAAGGGTAAGTGTTAGGGTTAGGGTTAGGGTTAGGGTTAGGATAACGGTAAGGTTTAGGGTTAGGGTTAGGTTTAGGTTTAGTGTTATGGGTAGGGTTAGGGTTAGGGTTAGGGTTAGGTTTAGGTTTAGGGTTAGGCTTAGGTTTAGGGTAAGGATTAGGTTTAGGGTTAGGGTTAGGCTTAGGGTTAGGGTAAGGATTAGGGTAAGGGTTAGGTTTAGGGTTAAGGTTAGGTTCAGGGTTAGGGGTTAGGGTTAGGGTTAGGGTTAGGTTTAGGCTTAGAGTCAGGGTTAGGGTTAGGGTAAGGTATAGGATTAGGGTTAGAGTTAGTGTTAGAGTTAGGGTTAGGGTTAGGGTAAAGGTAAGGGTTACGGTTAGGGTAAGGGAAAGGGTTAGGTTTAGGGTTAGGGTTAGGGTTAGGGTTAGGTTTAGGTTTAGGGTTAGGGTCAGGGTTAGGGTTATGCTTAGGGTTAGGGTTAGGGTTAGGTTAGGTTTAGGCTTAGAGTTAGGTTTAGGGTTAGGGTTAGGGTAGGGGAAAGTGTTAGGGTTAGGGTAAGGCTTAGAGTTAGGGTAAGAGTATGGGTTAGGTTTAGGGTTAGGGTTAGGGTTATGGTAAGGGTAAGGGTTAGGGTTAGGGTAGGGTTAGGGGTTAGGGTTAGGATTCGGGTAAGGGTTAGGGTAACGGTTTGGGTTAGGGTTAGTGTTAGGGTACGGTTTAGGGATAGGGTTCGGGTTAGGTTTAGGG
Source organism: Megascapheus bottae (assembly GCA_024803745.1). NCBI lineage: Eukaryota > Metazoa > Chordata > Mammalia > Rodentia > Geomyidae > Megascapheus > Megascapheus bottae. The sequence goes on from JANJXV010000463.1 coordinate 613,370, forward strand.
AAAGGGTTAGGGTTAGGGTTAGCATTAAGGTTAGGTTTAGGGTTAGGGTAAAGTTTAGGGTAAGGGTAAGGGTTAGGGTTAGGGTTAGGGTTGGAGGTTAGGTTTCTGGTTAGGGTTAGAGTTAGGATTAGGGTAAGGGTAAGGTTTAGGGTTAGAGTTAGTGTTAGGGTTAGGGGTTAGGGTTCGGGTTAGGGTGAGGGTTAGGGTAAGGGTTAGGGTTAGGGTTAGGGTTAGGGTTATGGTTAGAGGTTAGGTTTCTGGTTAGGGGTAGAGTTAGGATTAGGGTAAGGGTAAGGTTTATGGTTAGGGTTAGTGTTAGGGTTAGGGGTTAGGGTTCGGGTTAGGGTTAGGGTTAGGGTAAGGGTTAGGGTTAGGGTTAGGGTTAGGGTGAGGGTTAGAGTTAGGGTTAGGTTTTAGGGTTCGGGTTAGGGTTAGGGTTAGGGTAAGGGTTAGAGTCCGGGTTAGGGTTAGGGTTAGGTTTAGGGTAGGGGTAAGGGTTAGGGTTAGGGAAAGGGTAAGGGTTATTGTTAGGGATACGTTTAGGGTTCAGGTAAGTGTTAAGGTTAGGTTTAGGTTTAGGGTTCGGGTAAGGATTAGGGTTCGGGTGAGTGTTAGGGTAAGGGTTAGGGTTAGGATAGTGTTAGGGTTAGCATTAAGGTTAGGGTCAGGTTAGGGTAAGGGTAAGGTTTAGGGTTAGGGTTAGGGTTAGAGTTAGGCCTTAGAGTTAAGCTTAGGGTTAGGGTTAGGGTTAGGATAAAGGTAAGGGTTAGGGTTAGGGTTAGGGCAAGGGTAAGTGTTAGGGTTAGGGTTAGGGTTAGGGTTAGGATAACGGTAAGGTTTAGGGTTAGGGTTAGGTTTAGGTTTAGTGTTATGGGTAGGGTTAGGGTTAGGGTTAGGGTTAGGTTTAGGTTTAGGGTTAGGCTTAGGGTTAGGGTAAGGATTAGGTTTAGGGTTAGGGTTAGGCTTAGGTTTAGGGTAAGGATTAGGGTAAGGGTTAGGTTTAGGGTTAGGGTTAGGTTCAGGGTTAGGGGTTAGGGTTAGGGTTAGGGTTAGGTTTAGGCTTAGAGTCAGGGTTAGGGTTAGGGTAAGGTATAGGATTAGGGTTAGAGTTAGTGTTAGAGTTAGGGTTAGGGTTAGGGTAAAGGTAAGGGTTAAGGTTAGGGTAAGGGAAAGGGTTAGGTTTAGGGTTAGCGTGAGGGTTAGGGGTTAGGGTTAGGGTTAGGGTTAGGGTTACGGTAAAGTTAGGGTTACGGTAAGGGTTAGGTTTAAGGTAAGGGTAAGGGTTAGGGTTAGGGTTAGGGTTAGGGTTAGGTTAAGGGTTAGGGTTAGGGTTAGATTTAGGGTTAGGATTAGGTTTAGGGTTAGGTTTAGGGTTAGAGTTAGGGTTAGGGTTAGGATAAGGGTAAGTGTTAGGGTTAGATTGAGGGTTAGGGTTAGGGTTAGTGTAAAGGTAAGGGTTAGGGTTAGGATTAGGGTTAGGAGTTAGGGTTAGGGTTAGGATTAGGGTAAGGGTTACGGTAAGGGTTAGGTTTAGGGTTAGGGTTAGGGTTAGGGTAAGGTTTAGGGTTAGGGTTAGGGTTAGGTTTAGGGTTGCATTTTGGGAAAGAGTAAGGGGTAGGGTTAGGGTTAGGTTTAGGGTTAGTGTTAGGGTAAGGGTAATGGTTAGGGTTAGGGTTAGGTTTAGGGTTAGGAGTGAGGGTTAGGATTAGGGTAAGGGTTAAGATAAGGGTTAGGGTTAGTGTTAGGGTTAGGGTTAGGGTAAGTTTTAGGGTTAGGGTTAGGGTTAGGTTTAGGGTTACATTTTGGGAAAGGGTAAGGGTTAGGGTTAGGGTTAGGTTTAGGTTTAGGGTTAGGGTAAGGATAATGGTTAGGGTTAGGGTTAGGGTTAGGGTTAGGGTTAAGGTTAGGGTTAGGGTTAGATTTAGGGTAAGGGTAAGGTTTAGGATTAGGGTTATGGTTAGGGTTAGGGTTAGGGAAAGGGTAAGGGTTAGGGTTAGGATTAGGGTTAGGGTAAGGATTAGGTTTAGGGTTAGGGTTAGGGTAAGGTTTAGGGTTAGGGTTAGCATTAAGGTTAGGGTTAGGGACAGGGAAAGGGTTAGGGTTAGGTTTAGTGTTAGGGTTAGGTTTAGGGTAAGGTAAGGGTTAGGATTATGGTTAGGGTAAGGTTTAGGGTTAGGGTTAGGGTTATGGTTAGGTTTAGGTTTAGGGTTATGGTAAGGGTAAGAGTTAGGGTTAGGTTTAGGGTTGCGGTTAAGGTTAGGTTTAGGGTTAGGGTTAGGATTTGGTTTAGGGGAAGAGTTAATGTTAGGGTTAGGGTTTGGGTTAGGGTTAGGGTTAGGGTTCGGGTTAGGGTTAGCATTAGGTTAGGGTTAGGGTTAGGATTAGGTTTAGTATTAGGGTTAGGGTAAGAATTAGGGTTAGGGTTATGGTAAGGTTCGTGTTAGGGTTAGGGTTAGGGTAAGGGTTAGGGTTAGGGTCAGGGTTAGCACTAAGGTTAGGGTTAGTGTTAGGTTAAGGGTAAGGTGTAGGGAAAGGGTTAGGGTTAGGTTAGGGTTAGGTTTAGGGTTCGGGTTAAGTTTAGGGTTAGGGTTAGGGTTAGGGTTAGCATTAAGTTTAGTTTTAGGGTTAGCGTAAGGGTAAGGGTTAGGGTTAGGGTTAAGGGTAGGGTTAGGGGTTAGGGTTAGGGTTAGGGTAAGGGCAAGGGTTAGGGTTAGGTTTAGGGTTAGGGTTAAGTTTAGGGTTAGGGTTAGGTTAAGGTTTAGGTTTAGAGTTAGTGTTAGGGTTACGTTTAAGGTTATGGTTAGGGTTAGGGTAAGGTTAAGGGTTAGGGTTAGGGTTAGGGTTAGAAGATAGGTTTAGGGTTAGGGTTAGAGTTAGGGTTCGGGTAAGGGTAAGGTTTAGGGTTAGGGTTAGGGTTAGGGATAGGGGTTAGGGTTCGGGTAAGGGTTAGGGTTAGAGTTAGAATTAGGTGTTAGGGTTCGGGTTAGGGTTAGGGTTAGGTTTAGGGTAGGGGTAAGGGTTAGGGTTAGGGAAAGGGTAAGGGTTATTGTTAGGGATACGTTTAGGGTTCGGGTAAGGGTTAGGGTTAGGGTTAGGTTTAGGGTTCGGATAATGATTAGGGTTCGGGTGAGTGTTAGGGTAAGGGTTAGGGTTAGGATTAGTGTTAGGGTTAGCATTAAGGTGAGGGTCAGGTTAGGGTAAGGGTAAGGTTTAGGGTTAGGGTTAGGGTTAGAGTTAGGCATTAGAGTTAAGGTTAGGTTTAGGGTTAGGGTTAGCTTTAGGGTTAGGGTTAGGGTTAGGGTAAGGGTAAGTGTTAGGTTTAGGGTTAGGGTTAGGATAAAGGTAAGGATTAGGGTTAGGGTTAGGGTTAGGTTTAGTGTTAGGGGTTAGGGTTAGGGTTAGGGTTAGGGTTAGGTTTAGGGATAGGGTTAGGTTTACAGTAAGGGTTAGTGTTAGGGTTAGTGTTAGGGTTAGGGTTAGGGAAAGTGTAAGGGTTATGTTTACGGTTAGGCTTAGGGTTACGGTAAGGATTAGGGTTAGGGTTAGGGTTACGCTTAGGGTTAGGGTAAGGATTAGGGTAAGGGTTAGAGTTAGGGTTAGGGTAAGGTTTAGGGTTAGGGGTTAGGTTTAGGGTTAGGGTTAGGTTTAGGCTTAGAGTTAGGGTTAGGTTTAGGGTAAGGCATAGGATTAGGTTTAGAGTTAGCGTTAGAGTTAGGGTTAGGGTTAGGGTAAAGGTAAGGGTTAAGGTTAGGGTAAGGGTAAGGGTTAGGTTTAGGGTTAGCGTTAGTATTAGGGGTTAGGGTTAGGGTTAGGGTTAGGATCACGGTAAGGTTAGGGTTAGGGTCAGGGTTAGGGTTAAGGTAAGGGTAAGTGTTAGGGTTAGGGTTAGGCTTAGGGTTAGGTTAAGAATAAGGATTAGGGTTAGGGTTAGGGTTAGGGTAAGGGTTAGGGTTAGGGTTACAGTAAGGGTAAGTGTTAGGGTTAGAGTTAGGGTTAGGCTTAGGTTAAGGGTTAGGGTTAGGGTTAGATTTAGGGTTAGGATTACATTTAGGGTTAGGTTTAGGGTTAGAGTTAGGGTTAGGGTTAGAATAAAGGTAAGTGTTAGGGTTAGGTTTAGGGTTAAGGTTAGGGTTAGGGTAAGGGTAAGTGTTAGGGTTAGGGTTAGGGTTAGGAGTTAGGGTTCGGGTTAGGATTAGGGTAAGGGTTGGGGTAAGGGTTAGGGTTAGGGGTAGGGTTAGGGTAAGGTTTAGGTTTAGGGTTAGGTTTAGGTTTAGGCTTACGTTTAGGGTAAGGGTAAGGGTTAGGGTTAGGTTTAGGTTTAGGGTTAGTGTTAGGGTAAGGGTAATGGTTAGGGTTAGGGTTAGGGTTAAGGATAGGGTTAGGGTTAGGGTAAGGGTTAGGGTTAGGGTTAGGGAAAGGGTAAGGGTTAGGGTTAGGATTAGGGTTAGGGTAAGTATTAGGTTTAGGTTTAGGGTTAGGGTAAGTTTTAGGGTTAGGGTTAGGGTAAGGTTTAGGGTTAGGGTTAGCATTAAGGTTAGGGTTAGGGTTAGGGACATGGAAAGGGTTAGGGTTAGGTTTAGTGTTAGGGTTAGGTTTAGGGTAAGGTAAGGGTTAGGATTATGGTTAGGGTAAGGGTTAGGGTTAGGGTTAGGGTAAGGTTTAGGTTTAGGGTTTGGGTAAGGGTCAGGGTTAGGGTTAGGGTTAGGGTTGCGGTTAAGGTTAGGGTTAGGGTTAGGGTAAGGGTAAGTGTTAGGGTTAGTGTTAGGGGTAGGGTTAGGGTTAGGGTTGCATTAGGTTAGGGTTAGGGTTAGGGGTAGGGTTAGAGTTAGGGTTGCATTAGGTTAGGGTTAGGGTTAGGGGTAGGGTTAGTATTAGTGTTAGGGTAAGAATTAGGCTTACGGTTAGGGTAAGGTTCGTGTTAGGGTTAGGGTTAGGGTTAGGGTAAGGGTTAGGGTTAGGGTTAGGGTTAGCATTAAGGTTAGGGTTAGGGTTAGGGTAAGGGTAAGGGGTAGGGATAGGGTTAGGGTTAGGGTTAGGGTTAGGTTTAGAGTTCGGGTTAAGGATAGGGTTAGGGTTAGGGTTAGGGTTAGCATTAAGGTTAGTTTTACCGTTAGGGTAAGGGTAAGGGTTAGGGTTAGGGTTAAGGTTAGGGTTAGGGGTTAGGGTTAGGGTTAGGGTTACGGTTAGGTGTAGGGTTAGTTTTAGGCTAAGGGTAAGGGTTATGTTTAGGGTTAGGGTTAGGATTAGGTTTAGGGTTAGGGTTAGTGTAAGGGTAAGTGTTAGGGTTAGAGTTAGGGTTAGGGTAAGGTTTAGGGTTAGGGTTAGGGTTAGGGTTAGGTTTAGGGTAAGGGTAAGGGTTAGGGTTAGGGTTAGGGTTAGGGGTTAGGGTCAGGGGTAGGGTTACAGTTAGGATAAGTTTTAGGGTTAGGGTTAGCGTTAGGGGTAGGGTAAGGGATAAAAGGTTAGGGTTAGCATTAGTTTTAGGTTTAGGGTAAGGGTTAGGATTAGGGTTAGGGTTAGGGTAAGGGTAAGGGTTAGGGTTAGGGTTAGGTGTTAGGGTTAGGGTTAGGGTTAGGGTTAGGATCACGGTAAGGTTAGGGTTAGGGTCAGGGTTAGGGTTAAGTTAAGGGTAAGTGTTAGGGTTAGGGTTAGGCTTAGGGTTAGGTTAAGAATAAGGATTAGGGTTAGGGTTAGGGTTAGGGTAAGTGTTAGGGTTAGGGTTACAGTAAGGGTAAGTGTTAGGATTAGATTTAGGGTTAGGTTTAGGGTTAGAGTTAGGGTTAGGGTTAGAATAAGGGTAAGTGTTAGGGTTAGGTTTAGGGTTAGGGTTAGGGTTAGGGTAAGGGTAAGTGTTAGGGTTAGGGTTAGGGTTAGGAGTTAGGGTTCGGGTTAGGATTAGGGTAAGTGTTGGGGTAAGGATTAGGGTTAGGGGTAGGGTTAGGGTAAGGTTTAGGTTTAGGGTTAGGTTTAGGTTTAGGCTTACGTTTAGGGTAAGGGTAAGGGTTAGGGTTAGGTTTAGGTTTAGGGTTAGTGTTAGGGTAAGGGTAATGGTTAGGGTTAGGGTTAGGGTTAAGGATAGGGTTAGGGTTAGGGTAAGGGTTAGGGTTAGGGTTAGGGAAAGGTTAAGGGTTAGGGTTAGGATTAGGGTTAGGGTAAGGATTAGGTTTAGGTTTAGGGTTAGGGTAAGTTTTAGGGTTAGGGTTAGGGTAAGGTTTAGGGTTAGGGTTAGCATTAAGGTTAGGGTTAGGGTTAGGGACATGGAAAGGGTTAGGGTTAGGTTTAGTGTTAGGGTTAGGTTTAGGGTAAGGTAAGGGTTAGGATTATGGTTAGGGTAAGGGTTAGGGTTAGGGTTAGGGTAAGGTTTAGGTTTAGGGTTTGGGTAAGGGTCAGGGTTAGGGTTAGGGTTAGGGTTGCGGTTAAGGTTAGGGTTAGGGTTAGGGTAAGGGTAAGTGTTAGGGTTAGTGTTAGGGGTAGGGTTAGGGTTAGGGTTGCATTAGGTTAGGGTTAGGGTTAGGGGTAGGGTTAGAGTTAGGGTTGCATTAGGTTAGGGTTAGTGTTAGGGGTAGGGTTAGTATTAGTGTTAGGGTAAGAATTAGGCTTACGGTTAGGGTAAGGTTCGTGTTAGGGTTAGGGTTAGGGTTAGGGTAAGGGTTAGGGTTAGGGTTAGGGTTAGCATTAAGGTTAGGTTTAGGGTTAGGGTAAGGGTAAGGGGTAGGGATAGGGTTAGGGTTAGGGTTAGGGTTAGGGTTAGGTTTAGAGTTCGGGTTAAGGATAGGGTTAGGGTTAGGGTTAGGGTTAGCATTAAGGTTAGTTTTACCGTTAGGGTAAGGGTAAGGGTTAGGGTTAGGGTTAAGGTTAGGGTTAGGGGTTAGGGTTAGGGTTACGGTTAGGTGTAGGGTTAGTTTTAGGCTAAGGGTAAGGGTTATGTTTAGGGTTAGGGTTAGGATTAGGTTTAGGGTTAGGGTTAGGGTTAGGGTAAGGGTAAGTGTTAGGGTTAGAGTTAGGGTTAGGGTAAGGTTTAGGGTTAGGGTTAGGGTTAGGGTTAGGTTTAGGGTAAGGGTAAGGGTTAGGGTTAGGGTTAGGGTTAGGGGTTAGGGTCAGGGGTAGGGTTACGGTTAGGATAAGTTTTAGGGTTAGGGTTAGCGTTAGGGGTAGGGTAAGGGATAAGGTTAGGGTTAGCATTAGTTTTAGGTTTAGGGTAAGGGTTAGGATTAGGGTTAGGGTTAGGGTAAGGGTAAGGGTTAGGGTTAGGGTTAGGTGTTAGGGTTAGGGTTAGGGTTAGGTTTAGGGTTAGGGTTAGGGTAAGGGTAATGGTTAGGGTTAGGGTTAGGGTTAGAGTTAGGAGTTAGTGTTAGGGTTAGGATTAGGGTAAGGGTTACGGTAAGGGTTAGGGTTAGGGTTAGGGTTAGGGTAAGTTTTAGGCTTAGGGTTAGGGTTAGGTTTAGGGTTACATTTTGGGAAAGGGTAAGGGTTAGGGTTAGGGTTAAGTTTAGGTTTAGGGTTAGGGTAAGGGTAATGGTTAGGGTTAGGGTTAGGGTTAGGGTTAGGGTTAAGGTTAGGGTTAGGGTTAGATTTAGGGTAAGGGTAAGGTTTAGGATTAGGGGTATGGTTAGGGTTAGGGTTAGGGAAAGGGTAAGGGTTAGGGTTAGGATTAGGGTTAGGGTAAGGATTAGGTTTAGGGTTAGGGTTAGGGTAAGGTTTAGGGTTAGGGTTAGCATTAAGGTTAGGGTTAGGGACAGGGAAAGGGTTAGGGTTAGGTTTAGTGTTAGGGTTAGGTTTAGGGTAAGGTAAGGGTTAGGATTATGGTTAGGGTAAGGGTTAGGGTTAGGGTTAGGGTTATGGTTAGGTTTAGGTTTAGGGTTATGGTAAGGGTAAGAGTTAGGGTTAGGGTTAGGGTTGCGGTTAAGTTTAGGTTTAGGGTTAGGATTTGGTTTAGGGGAAGAGTTAATGTTAGGGTTAGGGTTTGGGTTAGGGTTAGGGTTAGGGTTCGGGTTAGGGTTAGCATTAGGTTAGGGTTAGGGTTAGGATTAGGTTTAGTATTAGGGTTAGGGTAAGAATTAGGGTTAGGGTTATGGTAAGGTTCATGTTAGGGTTAGGGTTAGGGTAAGGGTTAGGGTTAGGTTTAGGGTTAGCACTAAGGTTAGGGTTAGTGTTAGGCTGAGGGTAAGGTGTAGGGAAAGGGTTAGGGTTAGGTTAGGGTTAGGTTTAGGGTTCGGGTTAAGGTTAGGGTTAGGGTTAGGGTTCGGGTTAGCATTAAGTTTACTTTTAGGGTTAGCGTAAGGGTAAGGGTTAGGGTTAGGGTTAAGGGTAGGGTTAGGGGTTAGGGTTAGGGTTAGGGTAAGGGCAAGGGTTAGGGTTAGGGTTAGGGTTAGGGTTAAGTTTAGGGTTAGGTTAAGGTTTAGGTTTAGAGTTAGTGTTAGGGTTACGTTTAAGGTTATGGTTAGGGTTAGGGTAAGGTTAAGGGTTAGGGTTAGGGTTAGGGTTAGAAGTTAGGTTTAGGGTTAGGGTTAGAGTTAGGGTTAGGGTTAGGGTTAGGGTTAGGGTTAGGGATAGGGGTTAGGGTTCGGGTAAGGGTTAGGGTTAGAGTTAGAATTAGGTGTTAGGGTTCGGGTTAGGGTTAGGTTTAGGGTAAGGGTTAGAGTCAGGGTTAGGGTTAGGGTTAGGTTTAGTGTAGGGGTAAGGGTTAGGGTTAGGGAAAGGGTAAGGGTTATTGTTAGGGATACGTTTAGGGTTCGGGTAAGGGTTAGGGTTAGGGTTAGGTTTAGGGTTCGGGTAAGGATTAGGGTTCGGGTGAGTGTTAGGGTAAGGGTTAGGGTTAGGATTAGTGTGAGGGTTAGCATTAAGGTGAGGGTCAGGTTAGGGTAAGGGTAAGGTTTAGGGTTAGGGTTAGGGTTAGAGTTAGGCATTAGAGTTAAGGTTAGGTTAGGGTTAGGGTTAGCTTTAGGGTTAGGGTTAGGGTTAGGGTAAGGGTATGTGTTAGGTTTAGGGTTAGGGTTAGGATAAAGGTAAGTGTTAGGGTTAGGGTTAGGGTTAGGTTTAGTGTTAGGGGTTAGGGATAGGTTTAGGGTTAGGGTTAGGTTTAGGGATAGGGTTAGGTTTACAGTAAGGGTTAGTGTTAGGGTTAGTGTTAG
>JANJXV010000463.1:627500-632500 GCA_024803745.1 Megascapheus bottae
AGGGTTAGGGTTAGGGTTAGGGTTAGGGTTAGGTTTATGTTAGGTTTAGGGTTAGGGTTAGGGTAAGGGCAAGGGTTAGGATTAGGGTTAGGGTTAAGGTTAGGGTTAGGATTAGGGTTAGGGTTAGGGTTAAGGTTAAGGTTAGGGTTAGGGTTAAGGTTAGGGTAAGGGTTAGGGTTAGAGTTAGGGTAAGGTTTAGGGTTAGGGTTAGGGTTAGGGTTAGGTTTAAAGTTATGTTTAGGTTGAGGGTTAGGGTTAGGGTTAGGGTTAGGATGAGGGTTAGGTTTAGGGTTAGAGTTAGGGTAAGGGTAAGGGTTAGGGTTAGGGTTAGGTTCAGGTTTAGTGTTAGCTTTAGGGTTAGGGTTAGGGTAAGAGCAAGGATTAGGGTTAGGGTTAGGGTTAAGGTTAGTGTTAGGGTTAGGGTTAAGGTTAGGGTTAGGGTTAGGGTTAGGTTTAGGTTAAGGGTGAGGGTTAGGGTTAGTGTAAGGGTTAGGTTTAGGGTTAGGGTTAGGGTTAGTTTAAGGGTTAGTGTTAGGTTTAGGGAAAAGGTAAGGTTTAGAGTTAGGGTAAGGTTTAGGGTTAGGTTTAGGGTTAGTGTTAGGGTTAGGGTTAGGTTTAGGGTAAGGGTAAGGGTTAGGGAAAGGGTTAGGGTTAGATTAGGGTAAGGGTTAGGGTTAGGGTTAGGGTTAGGGTTAGGTTTAAGGTTAGGGTTAGTGTTAGGGTTAGGGTAAAGGTAAGGGTTAGGGTTAGGGTTAGGGTTAGTTTTAGGGTTAGGGTAAGTGTAAGGGTTAGGGTTATGGTTAGCGTTAGGGTAAGGGTTAGGGTTAGGATTAGGGTTAGGGTAGGGTTTAGGGTAAGGGTAATGTTAGTGTTAGGGTTTGGTTTAGTATAAGGGTAAGGATTAGGGTTAAGTTTTGGTTTCGGGTTATGGGTTATGCTTAGGGTTAGGGTTAGGGTTAGGGTTAGGTTAGGGTTAGTTTAAGGGTTAGGGTTAGGGTTAGGTTTAGGGTTAGGGTTAGGGTTAGGGTAAGGGTAAGGGTTATGGTTAGGATTAGGGTTAGGGTTAGGGTAATGGTTAGGGTTAGGGTTAGGGTTTGGTTTATGGTTAGGGATAGGGTAAGGGTAAGGGTAAGGGTTACAGTTAGGTTTAGGGTTGGGGTTAAAGTTAGGTTTAGGGTTAGGGTACATTTAACGATTAGGTTTAGGGTTAGGGTTAGTTTTATGCTTAGGGTTAAGGTTAGGGATAGGATTAGGGTTAGGTTTAAGGTTAGGGTTAGAGTTAGGGTTAGGGTAAGGTTATTTGTTAGGGTTAGGGTTAGGGTTAGGGTTAGGTTAAGTGTTAGGGTTAGGGTTAGTGTTACGGTTAGGGTTAGGGTAAGGGTAAGGTTTAGGGTTAAAGTTATGGTCAGGGTTAGGGTTAGGGTTAGGGTGAGGGTAAGGGTAAGGGTTAGGGTTAGGTTTAGGGTTATGGTAAGGGTAAGGTTTAGGTTTAGGATTAGGATTAGGTTTAGGGTTAGGGTTAGCATAAGGATAAATATTAGAGTTAAGGTTAGGGTGAGGGTAAGGGTAAGGGTTAGGGTTAAGATTAGGGTTAGTGTTAGGGTAAGGGTTAGGGTTAGGGTTAGAGTAAGGGTTAGGGGTAGTGTTAGGGTTAGGTTTAAGTTTGGGGTTAAGGTTCGGGTTAGGGTTAGGGTAAGGGTAAGGGTTATGTTAGAGTTAGGGTTAGGGTTAGGGTTAAGGTTAGGTTTAGGGTTAGGTTTAGGGTTAGGATTAGGGATATGGTTAGGGTTAGGGTTAGGGTTAGGGTTACAGTAAGGGTAAGGGTTAGGATTAGAGTTAGGGTTAGGGTTAGGAGTTACGGTTAGGGTTAGGTTTAGGGTTACGGAAAGAGTTAGGATTAGGGTTAGGTTTAGGTAAGGGTAAGTGTTAGTGATAGGGTTAGGGTTAGGGTAAGGGTAAGGGTTAGGTTTAGGTTTAGGGTTAGGGTAAGGGTAAGGGTTAGGTTTAGGTTTAGGGTTAGGTTTAGGGTTAGGGTTAGGGTAAGGAAAAATGTTACAATTAAGGTTAGGGTTAGGGTTAGGGTTAGGGTTAAGGTTAGGGTGAGGGTAAGTGTAAGGGTTAGGGTTAGGGCTAGTGTTAGGGTTAGTTTTAGGGTTAGGGTAAGTGTAAGGGTTAGGGTTAGGGTTAGCGTTAGGGTAAGGGTTAGGGTTAGGATTAGGGTTAGGGTATGGTTTAGGGTAAGGGTAATGTTAGTGTTAGGGTTTGGTTTAGGATAAGGGAAAGGATTAGGGTTAAGTTTTGGTTTAGGGTTAGGGGTTATGCTTAGGGTTAGGGTTAGGGTTAGGCTAGGGTTAGTTTAAGGGTTAGGGTTAGGGTTAGGTTTAGGGTTTTGGTTAGGGTTAGGGTAAGGGTAAGGGTTAGGGTTAGGATTAGGGTTAGGGTTAGAGTTAGGGTCATGGTTAGGGTTAGGGATAGGTTTAGGGTTAGGGATAGGGTAAGGGTAAGGGTTAGGGTTACAGTTAGGTTTATGGTTGGGGTTAAAGTTAGGTTTAGGGTTAGGGTACATTTAAGGATTAGGGTTAGGGTTAGGGTTAGGGTTAAGGTTAGGGTGAGGGTAAGGGTAAGGGTTAGGGTTAGGGTTAGGGTTAGGTTAGGGGAAGGGTTAGGGTTAGGGTTAGGTTTAGGGTTAGATTTAGGTTTGGGGTTAAGTTTATGGTTAGAGTTAGGGTAAGGGTTAGGGTTAGGGTTAGGGTAAGGGTAAGAGTAAGGGTAATTGTAAGGTTTAGAGTTAGGGTTAGGGGTAGGGTAAGGGTTAGTTTTAGGGTTAGGGTAAGGGTACGGTTTAGGGTTAGGGTTAGGGTTAAGTTTAGGGTAAGGGTAAGGGTTATGGTTGAGGTTAGGGTTAGGGTTAGGTTTAGGATTAGGGTTAGGGTTAATGTTAGGTTTAGCGTTAGGGTAAGCGTAAGGGTTAGGTTAGGGTTAGGGTTAGGTTTAGGGTTAGAGTTAGCGTTAGGGTTATGGTAAGGATAAGGGTTAGGGTTAGGGTTAGGTTTAAGGTTAAGTTTAGGGTTAGGGTTAGGGTTAGGGTTAGGGTAAGGGTAATGGTTAGGGTTAGGTTTAGGGTTAGGGCTAGGGTAAGGGTTAGGGTTAGGGTTACGGTTTGGGTAAGGATAAGTGTTAGAGTTAGGGTTAGGGTTAGGGTTAGGTTAAGGGTTAGGGTTAGGGTTAGAGTTAGGGTTAGGGTTAGGGTAAGGGTAAGTGTTAGGGTTAGGATTAGGTTTAGGGTTGGGGTTAAGGTTAGGGTTAGGGTTAGGGTTACGGTTAGGGTTAGAGTTAGGGTAACGGTATGTGTTCGGGTTAGGGTTAGGGTTAGGGTTAGGGTTAGCGTTAGGGTAAGCGTAAGGGTTAGTGTTATTGTTAGGGTTAAGGTTAGGGTAAGGTTTAGGGTTAGGGTTAGGCTTAGGTTTAGGGTTAGTTTTAGGGCAAAGGTAAGGGTTATGGTAAGGGTTAGGTTTAGGGTTAGGGTAAGGGTAAGGGTTAGGGCTAGGGTAAGTGTAAGAATTAGGGTTAGGTTTAGGATTAGGGTAGGGTTTAGGGTAAGGGTAAGTGTTAGTGTTAGGGTTACATTTAGGATAAGGGTAAGGATTAGGGTTAGGTTTAGGGTTAGGGTTAGGGTAATGGTTAGGTTTAGGGTGAGGGTTAGGTTTAGGGTTAGGGTACGTTTAAGGATTAGGATTACGGTTAGGGTTAGGGTTAGGGTTAGGATTAGGGTTAGGTTTAGGGTTAGGTTTAGGATTAGGGTACGGTTAGGGTAAGGTTATGTGTTAGGGTTAGGGATAGGGTTAGGGTTAAGGTGAGGGTTAGGTTTTGGGTTAGGGTTAGGATAAGGGTAAGGGTTAGGGTTAGGGTTAGGGTTAGTGTTAGGTTTAGGGTTAGGGTTAGGGTAAGGTCAAGGGTTAGGATTAGGGTTAGGGTTAAGTTTAGGGTTAGGATTAGGGTTAGTGTTAGGGTTAATGTTAGGGTTAGGGCTAGGGTTAAGGTTAGGGTAAGGGTTAGGGTTAGAGTTAGGGTAAGGGTTAGGGTTAGGGTTAGGGTTAGGTTTAGAGTTAGGTATAGGTTTAGGGCTAGGGGTTAGGCCTAGGGTTAGGGTTAGGGTAAGGATTAGGGTAAGGGTTAGGGTTAATGTTAGGTTTAGGTTTAGTGTTAGCTTTAGGGTTAGAGTTAGGGTAAGGGCAAGGATTAGGGTTAGGATTAGGGTTAAGGTTAGTGTTAGGGTTAGGTTTAGGGTTAAGGTTAGGCTTAGGGTTAGGGTTAGGTTTAGGTTAAGTGTGAGGGTTAGGGTTAGTGTTAGGGTAAGCGTAAGGGTTAGTGTTATTGTTAGGGTTAAGGTAAGGGTAAGGTTTAGGGTTAGGGTTAGGCTTAGGTTTAGGGTTAGTTTTAGGGTAAAGGTAAGGGTTATGGTAAGGGTTAGGTTTAGGGTTAGGGTAAGGGTAAGGGTTAGGGTTAGGGTAAGTGTAAGAATTAGGGTTAGGGTTAGGATTAGGGTAGGGTTTAGGGTAAGGGTAAGTGTTAGTGTTAGGGTTACGTTTAGGATAAGGGTAAGGATTAGGGTTAGGTTTAGGGTTAGGGTTAGGGTAATGGTTAGGTTTAGGGTTAGGGTTAGGTTTAGGGTTAGGGTACGTTTAAGGATTAGGATTAGGGTTAGGGTTAGGGTTAGGGTTAGGATTAGGGTTAGGTTTAGGGTTAGGTTTAGGATTAGGGTACGGTTAGGGTAAGGTTATGTGTTAGGGTTAGGGATAGGGTTAGGGTTAAGGTGAGGGTTAGGTTTTGGGTTAGGGTTAGGATAAGGGTAAGGGTTAGGGTTAGGGTTAGGGTTAGTGTTAGGTTTAGGGTTAGGGTTAGGGTAAGGTCAAGGGTTAGGATTAGGGTTAGGGTTAAGTTTAGGGTTAGGATTAGGGTTAGTTTTAGGGTTAATGTTAGGGTTAGGGCTAGGGTTAAGG
>JANJXV010000463.1:635000-647500 GCA_024803745.1 Megascapheus bottae
TAGGGTTAAGGTTAGGGTTAGTTTAAGGGTTAGGGTTAGGGTTAGGGTTAGAGTGAGATTTAGGGTTGGTTAAGGGTAAACGTTATGGTTAGGGTTATGGTTAGGGTTAGGTTAAGGTTTAGGGTTAGGTGTTAGGGTTATGGTTAGGGTTAGGGTTTGGGAAAGGGTTATGGTTAGGGTTAGGGTTAGGGTAAGGGTTAGGGTTAGGGTTAGGGTTAGGGTAAGTGTTAGCGTTAGAGTTAGGGTTAGGGTTAGGGTAAGGGTTAGGGTTAGGGTTAGGGTAAAGTTAAGTGTTAGGGTTAGGGTTAGGTTAAGTGTTAGGGTAAGGGTTAGCGTTAGAGTTAGGTTTAGGTTTGGGGTTAAGTTTAGGGTTAGGGTTAGGGTAAGGGTAAGGGTTAGGGTTAGGGTTATTGTTATGGTAAGTGTTAGGGTTAGGGTTAGGCTTAGGGTAAGCGTAAGGGTTAGGGTTAGGGTTAGGGTAAGGTTAAGGGTAAGGGTAAGGGTAAGAGTTAGGGTTAGTTTTAGGGTAATGGTTAGTGTTAGGGTTAGGGTAAGGGTAAGGTTTAGTGTTATGGTTAGGGTTATGGTTAGGGTAAGGATAAGGGTGAGTGTTAGGGTTCGAGTTAGGTTTAGGGTTAGGGTTAGGGGTTAGGCTTAAGGTTAGGGTTAGGGTAAGGGTTAGGGTTAGGGTTAGGTTTAGTTTAAGGGTTAGGGTTAGGGTTAGGGTAAGGGTAAGTTTTAGGGTTAGGGTAAGATTTAGGGTTAGGTTTAGGGTTAGGGTTATGGTTAGGGTAAGGGTAAGGGTTAGGGTTAGGTTTAGGGTTAGGTTTAGGGTAAAGTTTAGGGTTAGGGTTAGGGTTAGGTTTAGGGTTAGGGATAGGGTAAGGGTAAGGGTTAGGGTTAGGTTTAGGTTTAGGGTTGGGGTTAAGGTTAGGTTTAGGGTTAGGGTACGTTTAAGGATTAGGGTAGGATTAGGGTTAGGGTTATGCTTAGGGTTAGGGTTAGGGTTAGGATTAGGCTTAGGTTTAGGGTTAGGGTTAGGGTTAGGGTTAGGTTTAGGGTTAGGGTAAGGTTATGTGTTAGGTTTAGGGTTAGGGTTAGGCTTACGTTTAGGGTTACTGGAAGTGTTAGGGTTAGGGTTAGGGTTACTGTTAGGGTTAGGGTAAGGGTAAGGGTTAGGGTTAACATTAGGATCAGGGTTATGGTTAGGGTTATGGTTTGGTTAAGGGTAAGGTTTAGGGCTGGGTTTAGGGTTAGAGTAAGGGTAAGGGTTAGGTTTAGGGTTAGGGTTAGGTTTAGGGTTAGGGTTAGGGTATAGATAAATGTTAGAGTTAAGGCTAGGGTTAGGGTTAGGTTTAAGTTTAGGGTGAGGGTAAGGGTAAGGGGTAGGGTTAAGATTAGGATTAGGGTTAGGGTAAGGTTTAGGGTTAGGGTTAGGGTAAGGGTTAGGGTTAGGGTTAGCTTTAGTGTTGGGGTTAAGGTTAGGGTTAGGGTTAGGGTAAGGGTAACGGTTAGGTTAGGGTTAGGGTTAGGGTTAGGGTTAGGGTTAGGGTTAGGGTTAAGGTTAGGGTTAGGGTTAGGTTTAGGGTTAGGTTAAGGTTAGGGTTAGGGTAAGGGTAAGGGTTAGGGTTAGGGTTAGGGTTAGGGTTAAGGTTAGGGTTAGGGTTAGGTTTAGGGTTAGGATTAGGTTTAGGGTTAGGGTTAGGGTTAGGGTTAGGGTTAGTGTAAGGGTTAGGATTAGAGTTAGGGTTAGGGTTAGGGGTTACGGTTAGGGTTAGGTTTAGGGTTAGGGAAAGAGTTAGGATTAGGGTTAGGGTTAGGTAAGTGTAAGTGTTAGTAATAGGGTTAGGGTTAGGGTAAGGGTAAGGGTGAGGGTTAGGTTTAGGTTTAGGGTAAGGGTAAGGGTTAGGTTTAGGTTTAGAGCTTGGTTTAGGGTTAAGGTTAGGGTAAGGAAAAATGTTACAATTAATGTTAGGGTTAGGGTTAGGTTTAAGGTTAGGGTGAGGGTAAGGGTAAGGGTTAAAGTTAGGGTTAGGGTTAGGGTTAGGGGAAGGGTTAGGGTTAAGGTTAGGGTTAGGTTTAAGTTTGGGTTTGGGGTTAAGGTTAGGGTTAGGGTTAGGGTAAGGGTAAGGTTTAGGTTAGGGTTAGGCTTAGGGTTAAGGTCAGGCTTAGGGTTAGGTTTAAGGTTAGGATTAGGGTTAGGGTTAGGGTAAGGGTTAGGGTTAGGGTTAGGTTTAGGGTTAGGGTAAGTGTAAGGGTCAGGGTAATTGTAAGGTTTAGAGTTAGGGTTAGGGGTAGGGTAAGGGTTAGTTTTAGGGTTAGGGTAAGGGTAAGGTTTAGGGTTAGGGGTAGGGTTAAGGTTAGGGTAAGGGTAAGGGTAAGTGTTAGGGTTAAGGTTAGGTTTAGGGTAAGGGTAAGGGTTAGGGTTAAGGTTAGGGTTAGGGTTAGGTTTAGGGTTAGGGTTAGGGTTAATGTTAGGTTTAGCGTTAGGGTAAGGGTAAGGGTTAGGTTAGGATTAGGGTTAGGTTTAGGGTTAGAGTTAGCGTTAGAGTTAGGGTAAGGATAAGGGTTAGGCTTAGGGTTAGGGTTAGGGTTAGGTTTAAGGTTAAGGTTAGGGTTAGGGTAGGGTTTAGGGTAAGGTTAAGTGTTAGTGTTAGGGTTAGGTTTAGGATAAGGGTAAGGATTACTGTTAGGTTTAGGGTTAGGGTTAGAGGTTAGGGATAGGGTTAGGGTTACGGTGAGGGTTAGGTTTTGGGTTAGGGTTAGGATAAGGGTAAGGGTTAGGGTTAGGGTTAGGGTTAGGGTTAGTTTTAGGTTTAGGGTTAGGGTTAGGGTAAGGGCAGGGTTAGAATTAGGGTTAGGGTTAAGGTTAGGGTTAGGATTAGGATTAGGGTTAGGGTTAAGGTTAGGGTTAGGGTTAGGGTTAAGGTTAGGGTAAGGGTTAGGGTTAGAGTTAGTGTAAGGGTTAGGGTTAGGGTTAGGCTTAGGGTTAGGGTTAGGATGAGGGTTAGGTTTAGGGTTAGAGTTAGGGTAAGGGTAAGGGTTAGGGTTAGGGTTAGGTTCAGGTTTAGTGTTAGCTTTAGGGTTAGGGTTAGGGTAAGGGCAAGGATTAGGGTTAGGTTTAGGGTTAAGGTTAGTGTTAGGATTAGGGTTAGGGTTAAGATTAGGGTTAGGGTTAGGGTTAGGTTTAGGTTAAGGGTGAGGGTTAGGATTAGTGTAAGGGTTAGGGTTAGGGTTAGGGTTAGGGTTAGGGTTAGGGTTAGTTTAAGGGTTACGGTTAGGTTTAGGGAAAGGGTAAGTTTTAGGGTTAGGGTAAGGTTTAGGG
Organism: Megascapheus bottae; assembly: GCA_024803745.1. Lineage (NCBI taxonomy): Eukaryota > Metazoa > Chordata > Mammalia > Rodentia > Geomyidae > Megascapheus > Megascapheus bottae. The sequence goes on from JANJXV010000463.1 coordinate 638,326, forward strand.
TTAGGTTTAGGGTTAGTGTTAGGGTTAGGGTTAGGTTTAGGGTAAGGGTAAGGGTTAGGGTTAGGGTTAGGGTTAGGGTTAGGCTTAGTGTTAGGGTAAGGGTAAGGTTTAGGGTTAGGGTTATGGTTAGGGTTAAGTTTGAGGTTATTGTTAGGGTTAGGGTTAGATTTAGGGATAGGATTAGGGTTAGGGTTAGGGTAATGGTTAGGGTTAGTGTTAAGGTTAGGGTTAGGCTTAGTGTTAGAGTAAGGGTAAGGGTTAGGGTTAGGGTTAGGGTTAGGGTTAAGTTTGAGTTTAGGGTTAGGATTGGGGTTAGGGTTAGGGTTAGTGTTAGGGTTAGGGTAAGTGTAAGGGTTAGGGTTAGAGTTAGAGTTAGAGTTAGGGTAAGGGCAAGGATTAGGGTTAGGGTTAAGGTTAGGGTTAGGGTTAGGGTTAGTGTTAGGGTTAGGTTAAAGGTAATTGTTAGGGTTAGGTTTAGGGTTAAGGTTAGGGTTAGGGTTAGGGTTAGGGTAAGGGTTAGGTTTAGGTTAGGGTAAGGGTTAGGGTTATGGTTAGGGTTAGGGTTAGGTTTAAGTTTAGGGTTAGGGTTACGGTTAGGGTAAGGGTAAGGGTTAGGGTTAGGGTTAGGGTTAGTGTAGGGTTTAGGGTAAGGGTAATGTTAGTGTTAGGGTTTGGTTTAGGATAAGGGTAAGGATTAGGGTTATGTTTTGGTTTAGGGTTAGGGGTTATGCTTAGGGTTACGGTTAGGGTTAGGGTTAGGGTTCGGGTTAGGCTAGGGTTAGTTTAAGGGTTAGGGTTGGGTTAGGTTTAGGGTTATGGTTAGGGTTAGAGTAAGGGTTAGGGTTAGGGTTAGGATTAGGGATAGGGTTAGGGTTAGGGTAATGGTTAGTGTTAGGGTTAGGGTTAGGTTTAGGGTTAGGGATAGGGTAAAGGTAAGGGTTAGGGTTACAGTTAGGTTTAGGTTTGGGGTTAAAGTTATGTTTAGGGTTAGGGTACATTTAAGGATTAGGGTTAGGTTTAGGGTTAGGGTTATGCTTAGGGTTAAGGTTAGGGTTAGGATTAGTGTTAGGTTTAGCGTTAGCGTTAGGGTTAGGGTAAGGTTATGTGTTAGGGTTAGGGTTAGGGTTAGGGTTAGGGTTAGGGTAAGTGTTAGGGTTAGGGTTAGTGTTACGGTTAGGGTTAGGGTAAGGGTAAGGTTTAGGGTTAAATTTATGGTCAGGGTTAGGGTTAGGGTGAGGGTAAGGGTAAGGGTTAGGGTTAGGTTTAGGGTTATGGTAAGGGTAAGGTTTAGGTTTAGATTTAGGATTAGGCTTAGGGTTAGGGTTAGCATAAGGATAAATATTAGAGTTAAGGTTAGGGTGAGGGTAAGGGTAAGGTTTAGGGTTAAGATTAGGGTTAGGGTTAGGGTAAGGGTTAGGGTTAGGGTTAGGGTAAGGGTTAGGGTTAGGGTTAATGGTAAGGGTTATGTTAGGGTTAGGGTTAGAGTTAGGGTTAAAGTTAGGGTTAGGTTAGGTTTAGGGTTAGGATTAGGGTTATGGTTAGGGTTAGGGTTAGGGTTAGGGTTAGGGTAAGGGTAAGGGTTAGGATTAGAGTTAGGGTTAGGGTTAAGAGTTACGGTTAGGGTTAGGTTTAGGGTTACGGAAAGAGTTAGTATTAGGGTTAGGGTTAGGGTTAGGGTAAGGGTAAGGGTTAGGGTTAAGGTTAGGGTTAGGATTAGTGTTAGGGTTAGGGTTAGGGTTAGGGTAAGGGTAAGGGTTAGGGTCAGGTTTAGGGTTAGGGTAAGTGTAAGGGTTAGGTTTAGGGTTATGGTTATTTTTAGAGTTAGTGTCAGTGTAAGGGTAAGAGTTAGGGTTAGGGTTAGTGTAAGGGTTAGGGTTAGGGGTTCGGGTTAGTGTTAGGGTTAGGTTAAGAGTTAGGGTTAGGGTTAGGGTTAGGGTTAGGATAAGGGTTAGGGTTAGGATAAGGGTAAGTGTTAAGTTTAGGATTAGGGTTAGGGTTAGGGTAAGGGTTAGGGTTAGGGTTAGGTTTATGTGGTAGAGTTATGGTCAGGGTTAGGGTTAGGGTTAGGGTAAGGGTAAGGGTTAGGGTTAGGTTTAGGGTTATGGTAAGTGTAAGGTTTAGGTTTAGGGTTAGGGTTAGGTTTAGGGTTAGGGTTAGCATACGGATAAATATTAGAATTAAGGTTAGGGTGAGGATAAGGGTAAGGGTTAGGGTTAAGATTAGGGTTAGGGTTAGGTTAAGGGTTAGGGTTAGGGTAAGGGTAAGGGTTAGGGTTAGGGTTAGGGTTAGGTTTAAGTTTGGGGTTAAGGTTCGGGTTAGGGTTAGGGTAAGGGTAAGGGTTTGGTTAGGGTTAGGGTTAGGGTTAGGGTTAAGGTTAGGGTTAGGATTAGGTTTAGGGTTAGGATTAGGGTTATGGTTAGGGTTAGGGTTGGGGTTTGGGTTAGGGTATGGGTAAGGGTTAGGATTAGAGTTAGGGTTAGGTTTAGGGGTTACGGTTAGGGTTAGGTTTAGGGTTAGGGAAAGAGTTAGGATTAGGGTTAGGGTTAGGTAAGGGTAAGTGTTAGTGTTAGTGTTAGGGTTAGGGTTAGGGTAAGGGTAAGGGTAAGGGTAAAGGTTAGGGTTAGGGTTAGGTTTAGGGTTAGGGTAAGGGTAAGGGTTAGGTTTAGGGTTAGGGTTAGGTTTAGGGTTAGTGTTAGGGTAAGGGTTAGGGTTATGGTTAGGGTTAGGTTAGATTTGGGTTTAAGGTTAGGGTTAGGGTTAGGGTAAGGGTAAGGGTTAGGTTAGGGTTAGGCTTAGGGTTAAGGTCAGGGTTAGGGTTAGGTTTAAGGTTAGGATTAGGTTTAGGGTTAGGGTAAGGGTTAGGGTTAGGGTTGGGTTAGGGTTAGGTTTAGGGTTAGGGTAAGGGTAAGGGTAATTCTAAGGGTTAGAGTTAGGGTTAGGGGTAGGGTAAGGGTTAGTTTTAGGGTTAGGGTAAGGGTAAGGTTTAGGGTTAAGGTTAGGGTTAAGATTAGGGTAAGGGTAAGGGTAAGTGTTAGGGTTAGGGTTAGGTTTAGGGTAAGGGTAAGGGTTACGGTTAAGGTTAGGGTTAGGATTAGTGTTAGGGTTAGGTTTAGGGTTAGGGTAAGGGTAAGGGTTAGGGTTAGGTTTAGGGTTAGGGTAAGTGTAAGGGTTAGGTTTAGGGTTATGGTTAGTTTTAGAGTTAGTGTTAGGGTAAGGGTAAGGGTTAGGGTTAGGGTTAGGGTTAGGGTAAGGGTTAGTGTTAGGGGTTCTGTTTAGTGTTATTGTTAGGTTAAGGGTTAGGGTTAGGGTTAGGGTTAGGATAAGGGTTAGGGTTAGGGTAAGGGTAAGTGTTAAGTTTAGGGTTAAGGTTAGGGTTAGGGTAAGGGTTAGGGTTAGGGTTAGGTTTATGTGGTAGGTTTAGGGGTAGGGTTAGGGTTAGGGTTAGGGTAAGGGTAAGGGTTAGGTTTAAGGTTAGGATTAGTGTTAGCGTTAGGGTTAGGATAAGGGTAAGATTTAGGGTTAGGGTTAGGGTTAAGTTTAGGGTTAGGGTTAGGGTTAAGTTTAGGGTTAGGGTTAGGGTAAGGGTAAGGGTTAGTGTTAGGGTTAGGTTTACGGTTAGGTTAAGGTTAAAGTTAGGGTAAGTGTAAGGGTTAGGGTTTGGGTTAGCGTTAGGGTTAATGTTAGGGTTAAGGTTAGGGTTAGTTTAAGGGTTAGGGTTAGGGTTAGGGTTAGAGTGAGATTTAGGGTTGGTTAAGGGTAAACGTTATGGTTAGGGTTATGGTTAGGGTTAGGTTAAGGTTTAGGGTTAGGTGTTAGGGTTATGGTTAGGGTTAGGGTTTGGGAAAGGGTTATGGTTAGGGTTAGGGTTAGGGTAAGGGTTAGGGTTAGGGTTAGGGTTAGGGTAAGTGTTAGCGTTAGAGTTAGGGTTAGGGTTAGGGTAAGGGTTAGGGTTAGGGTTAGGGTAAAGTTAAGTGTTAGGGTTAGGGTTAGGTTAAGTGTTAGGGTAAGGGTTAGCGTTAGAGTTAGGTTTAGGTTTGGGGTTAAGTTTAGGGTTAGGGTTAGGGTAAGGGTAAGGGTTAGGGTTAGGGTTATTGTTATGGTAAGTGTTAGGGTTAGGGTTAGGGTTAGGGTAAGCGTAAGGGTTAGGGTTAGGGTTAGGGTAAGGTTAAGGGTAAGGGTAAGGGTAAGAGTTAGGGTTAGTTTTAGGGTAATGGTTAGTGTTAGGGTTAGGGTAAGGGTAAGGTTTAGTGTTATGGTTAGGGTTATGGTTAGGGTAAGGATAAGGGTGAGTGTTAGGGTTCGAGTTAGGTTTAGGGTTAGGGTTAGGGGTTAGGCTTAAGGTTAGGGTTAGGGTAAGGGTTAGGGTTAGGGTTAGGTTTAGTTTAAGGGTTAGGGTTAGGGTTAGGGTAAGGGTAAGTTTTAGGGTTAGGGTAAGATTTAGGGTTAGGTTTAGGGTTAGGGTTATGGTTAGGGTAAGGGTAAGGGTTAGGGTTAGGTTTAGGGTTAGGTTTAGGGTAAAGTTTAGGGTTAGGGTTAGGGTTAGGTTTAGGGTTAGGGATAGGGTAAGGGTAAGGGTTAGGGTTAGGGTTAGGTTTAGGGTTGGGGTTAAGGTTAGGTTTAGGGTTAGGGTACGTTTAAGGATTAGGGTAGGATTAGGGTTAGGGTTATGCTTAGGGTTAGGGTTAGGGTTAGGATTAGGCTTAGGTTTAGGGTTAGGGTTAGGGTTAGGGTTAGGTTTAGGGTTAGGGTAAGGTTATGTGTTAGGTTTAGGGTTAGGGTTAGGCTTACGTTTAGGGTTACTGGAAGTGTTAGGGTTAGGGTTAGGGTTACTGTTAGGGTTAGGGTAAGGGTAAGGGTTAGGGTTAACATTAGGATCAGGGTTATGGTTAGGGTTATGGTTTGGTTAAGGGTAAGGTTTAGGGCTGGGTTTAGGGTTAGAGTAAGGGTAAGGGTTAGGTTTAGGGTTAGGGTTAGGTTTAGGGTTAGGGTTAGGGTATAGATAAATGTTAGAGTTAAGGCTAGGGTTAGGGTTAGGTTTAAGTTTAGGGTGAGGGTAAGGGTAAGGGGTAGGGTTAAGATTAGGATTAGGGTTAGGGTAAGGTTTAGGGTTAGGGTTAGGGTAAGGGTTAGGGTTAGGGTTAGCTTTAGTGTTGGGGTTAAGGTTAGGGTTAGGGTTAGGGTAAGGGTAACGGTTAGGTTAGGGTTAGGGTTAGGGTTAAGGTTAGGGTTAGGGTTAGGGTTAGGTTTAGGGTAAGGGTAGGGTTACGGTTAGAGTTAGGCTTAGGGTTAAGGTTAAGGTTAGGGTTAGGTTTAGGGTTAGGTTAAGGTTAGGGTTAGGGTAAGGGTAAGGGTTAGGGTTAGGGTTAGGGTTAGGGTTAAGGTTAGGGTTAGGGTTAGGTTTAGGGTTAGGATTAGGTTTAGGGTTAGGGTTAGGGTTAGGGTTAGGGTTAGTGTAAGGGTTAGGATTAGAGTTAGGGTTAGGGTTAGGGGTTACGGTTAGGGTTAGGTTTAGGGTTAGGGAAAGAGTTAGGATTAGGGTTAGGGTTAGGTAAGTGTAAGTGTTAGTAATAGGGTTAGGGTTAGGGTAAGGGTAAGGGTGAGGGTTAGGTTTAGGTTTAGGGTAAGGGTAAGGGTTAGGTTTAGGTTTAGAGCTTGGTTTAGGGTTAGGGTTAGGGTAAGGAAAAATGTTACAATTAATGTTAGGGTTAGGGTTAGGTTTAAGGTTAGGGTGAGGGTAAGGGTAAGGGTTAAAGTTAGGGTTAGGGTTAGGGTTAGGGGAAGGGTTAGGGTTAAGGTTAGGGTTAGGTTTAAGTTTGGGTTTGGGGTTAAGGTTAGGGTTAGGGTTAGGGTAAGGGTAAGGTTTAGGTTAGGGTTAGGCTTAGGGTTAAGGTCAGGCTTAGGGTTAGGTTTAAGGTTAGGATTAGGGTTAGGGTTAGGGTAAGGGTTAGGGTTAGGGTTAGGGTTAGGTTTAGGGTTAGGGTAAGTGTAAGGGTCAGGATAATTGTAAGGTTTAGAGTTAGGGTTAGGGGTAGGGTAAGGGTTAGTTTTAGGGTTAGGGTAAGGGTAAGGTTTAGGGTTAGGGGTAGGGTTAAGGTTAGGGTAAGGGTAAGGGTAAGTGTTAGGGTTAAGGTTAGGTTTAGGGTAAGGGTAAGGGTTAGGGTTAAGGTTAGGGTTAGGGTTAGGTTTAGGGTTAGGGTTAGGGTTAATGTTAGGTTTAGCGTTAGGGTAAGGGTAAGGGTTAGGTTAGGATTAGGGTTAGGTTTAGGGTTAGAGTTAGCGTTAGAGTTAGGGTAAGGATAAGGGTTAGGCTTAGGGTTAGGGTTAGGGTTAGGTTTAAGGTTAAGGTTAGGGTTAGGGTAGGGTTTAGGGTAAGGTTAAGTGTTAGTGTTAGGGTTAGGTTTAGGATAAGGGTAAGGATTACTGTTAGGTTTAGGGTTAGGGTTAGAGGTTAGGGATAGGGTTAGGGTTACGGTGAGGGTTAGGTTTTGGGTTAGGGTTAGGATAAGGGTAAGGGTTAGGGTTAGGGTTAGGGTTAGGGTTAGTTTTAGGTTTAGGGTTAGGGTTAGGGTAAGGGCAGGGTTAGAATTAGGGTTAGGGTTAAGGTTAGGGTTAGGATTAGGATTAGGGTTAGGGTTAAGGTTAGGGTTAGGGTTAGGGTTAAGGTTAGGGTAAGGGTTAGGGTTAGAGTTAGTGTAAGGGTTAGGGTTAGGGTTAGGGTTAGGCTTAGGGTTAGGGTTAGGATGAGGGTTAGGTTTAGGGTTAGAGTTAGGGTAAGGGTAAGGGTTAGGGTTAGGGTTAGGTTCAGGTTTAGTGTTAGCTTTAGGGTTAGGGTTAGGGTAAGGGCAAGGATTAGGGTTAGGTTTAGGGTTAAGGTTAGTGTTAGGATTAGGGTTAGGGTTAAGATTAGGGTTAGGGTTAGGGTTAGGTTTAGGTTAAGGGTGAGGGTTAGGATTAGTGTAAGGGTTAGGGTTAGGGTTAGGGTTAGGGTTAGGGTTAGGGTTAGTTTAAGGGTTACGGTTAGGTTTAGGGAAAGGGTAAGTTTTAGGGTTAGGGTAAGGTTTAGGGTTAGGTTTAGGGTTAGTGTTAGGGTTAGGGTTAGGTTTAGGGTAAGGGTAAGGGTTAGGGTTAGGGTTAGGGTTAGGGTTAGGCTTAGTGTTAGGGTAAGGGTAAGGTTTAGGGTTAGGGTTATGGTTAGGGTTAAGTTTGAGGTTATTGTTAGGGTTAGGGTTAGATTTAGGGATAGGATTAGGGTTAGGGTTAGGGTAATGGTTAGGGTTAGTGTTAAGGTTAGGGTTAGGCTTAGTGTTAGAGTAAGGGTAAGGGTTAGGGTTAGGGTTAGGGTTAGGGTTAAGTTTGAGTTTAGGGTTAGGATTGGGGTTAGTGTTAGGGTTAGTGTTAGGGTTAGGGTAAGTGTAAGGGTTAGGGTTAGAGTTAGAGTTAGAGTTAGGGTAAGGGCAAGGATTAGGGTTAGGGTTAAGGTTAAGGTTAGGGTTAGGGTTAGTGTTAGGGTTAGGTTAAAGGTAATTGTTAGGGTTAGGTTTAGGGTTAAGGTTAGGGTTAGGGTTAGGGTTAGGGTAAGGGTTAGGGTTAGGTTAGGGTAAGGGTTAGGGTTATGGTTAGGGTTAGGGTTAGGTTTAAGTTTAGGGTTAGGGTTACGGTTAGGGTAAGGGTAAGGGTTAGGGTTAGGGTTAGGGTTAGTGTAGGGTTTAGGGTAAGGGTAATGTTAGTGTTAGGGTTTGGTTTAGGATAAGGGTAAGGATTAGGGTTAAGTTTTGGTTTAGGGTTAGGGGTTATGCTTAGGGTTAGGGTTAGGGTTAGGGTTAGGGTTCGGGTTAGGCTAGGGTTAGTTTAAGGGTTATGGTTGGGTTAGGTTTAGGGTTATGGTTAGGGTTAGAGTAAGGGTTAGGGTTAGGGTTAGGATTAGGGATAGGGTTAGGGTTAGGGTAATGGTTAGTGTTAGGGTTAGGGTTAGGTTTAGGGTTAGGGATAGGGTAAAGGTAAGGGTTAGGGTTACAGTTAGGTTTAGGTTTGGGGTTAAAGTTATGTTTAGGGTTAGGGTACATTTAAGGATTAGGGTTAGGTTTAGGGTTAGGGTTATGCTTAGGGTTAAGGTTAGGGTTAGGATTAGTGTTAGGTTTAGCGTTAGCGTTAGGGTTAGGGTAAGGTTATGTGTTAGGGTTAGGGTTAGGGTTAGGATTAGGGTTAGGGTAAGTGTTAGGGTTAGGGTTAGTGTTACGGTTAGGGTTAGGGTAAGGGTAAGGTTTAGGGTTAAAGTTATGGTCAGGGTTAGGGTTAGGGTGAGGGTAAGGGTAAGGGTTAGGGTTAGGTTTAGGGTTATGGTAAGGGTAAGGTTTAGGTTTAGATTTAGGATTAGGCTTAGGGTTAGGGTTAGCATAAGGATAAATATTAGAGTTAAGGTTAGGGTGAGGGTAAGGGTAAGGTTTAGGGTTAAGATTAGGGTTAGGGTTAGGGTAAGGGTTAGGGTTAGGGTTAGGGTAAGGGTTAGGGTTAGGGTTAATGGTAAGGGTTATGTTAGGGTTAGGGTTAGAGTTAGGGTTAAAGTTAGGGTTAGGTTAGGTTTAGGGTTAGGATTAGGGTTATGGTTAGGGTTAGGGTTAGGGTTAGGGTTAGGGTAAGGGTAAGGGTTAGGATTAGAGTTAGGGTTAGGGTTAAGAGTTACGGTTAGGGTTAGGTTTAGGGTTACGGAAAGAGTTAGTATTAGGGTTAGGGTTAGGGTTAGGGTAAGGGTAAGGGTTAGGGTTAAGGTTAGGGTTAGGATTAGTGTTAGGGTTAGGGTTAGGGTTAGGGTAAGGGTAAGGGTTAGGGTCAGGTTTAGGGTTAGGGTAAGTGTAAGGGTTAGGTTTAGGGTTATGGTTATTTTTAGAGTTAGTGTCAGTGTAAGGGTAAGAGTTAGGGTTAGGGTCAGTGTAAGGGTTAGGGTTAGGGGTTCGGGTTAGTGTTAGGGTTAGGTTAAGAGTTAGGGTTAGGGTTAGGGTTAGGGTTAGGGTTAGGATAAGGGTTAGGGTTAGGATAAGGGTAAGTGTTAAGTTTAGGGTTAGGGTTAGGGTTAGGGTAAGGGTTAGGGTTAGGGTTAGGTTTATGTGGTAGAGTTAGGGTTAGGGTTGGGGTTAGGGTTAGGGTAAGGGTAAGGGTTAGGTTTAAGATTAGGATTAGT
>JANJXV010000463.1:650000-670000 GCA_024803745.1 Megascapheus bottae
GGGTTAGGCTTAGGTTTAGGGTTAGGTTTAGGGTAAGGGTAAGGGTTAGGGTTAGGGTTAGGTTTAGGGTTAGGGTAAGGGTAAGGGTTAGGGCTAGGGTAAGGAGAAGAATTAGGGTTAGGGTTAGGATTAGGGTAGGGTTTAGGATAAGGGTAAGTGTTAGTGTTAGGGTTAGGTTTAGGATAAGGTAAGGATTAGGGTTAGGGTTAGGGTAAGGGTAAGGGTAAGGGTAAGGGTTAGGGTTAGGGTTAGGTTTAGGGTTAGGGTAAGGGTAAGGGTTAGGTTTAGGGTTAGTGTTAGGTTTAGGGTTAGGGTAAGGGTAAGGAAAAATGTTACAATTAAGGTTAGGGTTAGGGTTAGGGTTAGGGTTAAGGTTAGGGTGAGGGTAAGGGTAAGGGTTAGGGTTAGGGTTAGGGTTAGGGTTAGGGTAAGGGTTAGGGTTAGGGTTAGGTTTAGGTTTGGGTTTAAGGTTAGGGTTAGGGTTAGGGTAAGGGTAAGGGTTAGGTTAGGGTTAGGCTTAGGGTTAAGGTCAGGGTTAGGGTTAGGTTTAAGGTTAGGTTTAGGGTTAGGGTTAGGGTAAGGGTTAGGGTTAGGTTTGGGTTAGGGTTAGGTTTAGGGTTAGGGTAAGGGTAAGGGTAATTGTAAGTGTTAGAGTTAGGGTTAGGGGTAGGGTAATGGTTAGTTTTAGGGTTAGGGTCAGGATAAGGGTTAGGGTTAGGGTTAGGATTAGTTTTAGGGTTAGGGTCAGGGTAAGGATAAGGGTTAGGGTTAGGGTTAGGTTTAGGGTTAGGGTTAAGGTTAGTGTTAGAGTTAGGGTTAGGTTTAGGGTTAGGATTAGGGTAAGGGCAAGGTTTAAGGTTAGGGTTAGGTTTTGGGTTAGGTTTAAGGTTAGGATAAGGGCAAGGTTTAGGCTTAGGGTTAAGGTTATGGTTAGGGTTAGGTTTAGAGTTAGGGTTAGGGTTAAGGTTAGGGTTAGGGTTTGGGTTAGGTTTAAGGTTAGGATAAGGGCAAGGTTTAGGCTTAGGGTTAAGGTTATGGTTAGGGTTAGGTTTAGAGTTAGGGTTAGGGTTAAGGTTAGGGTTAGGATTAGGGTTAGGATTAGTTTTAGGTTTAGGGTCAGGGTAAGGATAAGGGTTAGGGTTAGGGTTAGGTTTAGGGTTAGGGTTAAGGTTAGTGTTAGAGTTAGGGTTAGGTTTAGGGTTAGGATTAGGGTAAGGGCAAGGTTTAAGGTTAGGGTTAGGGTTTGGGTTAGGTTTAAAGTTAGGATAAGGGCAAGGTTTATGCTTAGGGTTAAGGTTATGGTTAGGGTTAGGTTTAGAGTTAGGGTTAGGGTTAAGGTTAGGGTTAGGGTTAGGGTTAGGGTTAGGGTAAGGGTTAGGTTAGGTTAGGGTAAGGGTAAGGGTAAGGGTAATGGTAAAAGTTAGGGTTAGGGTTAGGGTAATGGTTAGTGTTAGGGTTAGGGTAAGGGTAAGGTTTAGGTTTATGGTTAGGGTTATGGTTAGAGTAACGGTAAGGGTGAGTGTTTGGGTTAGGGTTAGGTTTAGGGTAAGGGTAAGGTTTAGGATTAAGGTTAGGGTTAGGTTTAGGGTTTGGATTATGGTTAGGGTTAGGTTTAAGTTTAGCCTTACGGTATGCGTAAGGGTTATGGTTAGGGTTAGGGTTAGGTTTAGGGTTAGAGTTAGGGTTAGGTTTGGGTAAAGATAAGGGTTAGGGTTAGGGTTTGGGTTAGGTTTAGGGTAAGGGTTAGGGTTAGGTTTAGGGTTAGAGTTAGGGTAAGTGTAAGGGTTCGGTTTAGGGTTATGGTTAGGGTTAGGGATTGGGTTAGGGTTAGGGTTGGGGTAAGGATAAGGGTTAGGGTTAGGGTTAGGTTTAGGATTAGGGTTAAGGTTATGGTTAGGGTGCGGGTAAGTGTAAGGTTTATGGTTAGGTTTAGGTTTAGGGTTAGGGTAAGGGTTAGGGTTAGTTTTAGGTTTAGAGTTAAGGTTAGGGTAAGGGTAATTCTTAGGGTTAGGATTAGGTATAGGGTTGGGGTTAAGGTTAGGGTTAGGGTTAGGGTAAGGGTAAGGGTTAGGGTTAGGGTTAGGGTTTGGTTTAGGGTTGGGGTTAAGGTTAGTTTTAGGGTTAGGGTACGTTTAGAGATTAGGGTTAGGGTTAGGGTTAGGGTTATACTTAGGGTTAGTGGTAGGTTTAGGATTAGGGTTAGGTTAGGGTTAGGGTTAGTGTTAGTGTTAGGGTAAGGTTATGTGTTAGGGTTAGGGTTAGGGTTAGGGTAAGTATTAGGGTTCGGGTTACGGTTGGGGTGAGGGTAAGGGTAAGGTTTAGGGTTAAAGTTAGGGTAAGGTTTAGGGTTAGGGTTAGGGTTAGGGAAAGGGTAAGGGTTAGGGTTACGTTTAGGGTTAGGGTAAGGGTAAGGGTTAGGTTTAGAGTTAGGGTTAGCTTTAGAGTTAGTGTCAGGGTAAGGGTAAGGGTTAGGGTTAGGTTTAGGTTTAGGGTTTAGGGTTAGTGTTAGGGTTAGGTTAAGGGTTAGGGTTAGGTTTAGGGTTAGGATAAGCGTTAGGGTTAGGGTAAGGGTAAGTGTTAGGTTTAGGGTTAGGGTTAGGGTTATTGTAAGGTTTAGTTTTAGGGTTAGGTTTAGGTGGTAGTGTTTGGGTTAGTGTTAGTGTTAGGGTTAGGTTTAGGGTAAGTGTAAGGTTAGGGTTAGGTTTAGGGTTAGGGTAAGTGTGAGGGTTAGGTTTAGGGTTAGGGTTAGGGTTAGGGTTAAGTTTAGGGTTAGGGTTAGGGTTAAGTTTAGGGTTAGGGTTAGGGTAAGGGTTAGTGTAAGGGTTAGGGTTAGGGTTAGGGTAAGGGTAAGGTTAGGGTTAGGTTTAGGGTTAGGGTAAGTGTGAGGGTTAGGTTTAGGGTTAGGGTTAGGTTTAGAGTTAGGGTTAGGGTTAGGGTTAGGGTTAGGGTAAGGGTTAGGATTAGAGTTAGGGTTAGGGTTAGGGGTTACGGTTAGGGTTGGGTTTAGGGTTAGGGTAAGAGTTAGGATTAGGGTTAGGGTTAGGTAAATGTAAGAGTTAGTGATAGGGTTAGGGTTAGGGTAAGGGTAAGGGTTAGGGTTAGGTTTAGGGTTAGGGTACGGGTAAGGGTTTGGTGTAGGTTTAGAGTTTGGTTTAGGGTTAGGGTTAGGGTAAGGAAAAATGTTACAATTAAGGTTAGGGTTAGGGTTAGGGTTAAGGTTAGGGTGAGGGTAAGGGTAAGGGTTAGAGTTAGGGTTAGGGTTACGGTTAGGTGAAGGGTTAGGGTTAAGGTGAGGGTTAGGGTTAGGTTTAGGTTTGGGGTTAAGGTTAGGGTTAGGGTTAGGGTAAGGGTAAGGTTTAGGTTAGGCTTAGGCTTAGGGTTAAGGTCAGGCTTAGGGTTAGGTTTAAGGTTAGGATTAGGGTTAGGGTTAGGGTAAGGGTTAGGGTTAGGATTAGGGTTAGGGTTAGGTTTAGGGTTAGGGTAAGTGTAATGGTCAGGGTAATTGTAAGGGTTAGAGTTAGTGTTAGGGCTAGGGTAAGGGTTAGTTTTAGGGTTAGGGTAAGTGTAAGGTTTAGGGTTGGGGGTAGGGTTAAGGTTAGGGTAAGGGTAAGGGTAAGTGTTAGGGTTAAGGTTAGGTTTAGGGTAAGGGTTAGGGTTAGGGTTAAGGTTAGGGTTAGGGTTAGGTTTAGGGTTAGGGTTAGGGTTAATGTTAGGTTTAGCGTTCGGGTAAGCGTAAGGGTTAGGTTAGGGTTAGGGTTAGGTTTAGGGTTAGAGTTAGCGTTAGAGTTAGGGTAAGGATAAGGGTTAGGGTTAGGATTAGGCTTAGGTTTAGGTTTAAGGTTAAGGTTAGGGTTAGGGTAGGGTTTAGGGTAAGGGTAACTGTTAGTGTTAGGGTTAGGTTTAGGATAAGGGTAAGGATTACTGTTAGGTTTAGGATTAGGGTTAGAGGTTAGGGATAGGGTTAGGGTTACGGTGAGGGTTAGGTTTTGGGTCAGGGTTAGGATAAGGGTAAGGGTTAGGGTTAGGGTTAGGGTTAGGGTTAGGTTTAGGTTAGGGTTAGGGTAAGGGCAAGGGTAAGGGTTAGGGTTAGAGTTAGTGTAAGGGTTAGGGTTAGGGTTAGGGTTAGGTTTAGGTTTAGAGTTAGGTATAGGTTTAGGGTTAGGTTTAGGTTTAGGGTAAGGGTTAGGGTTAGGTTTAGGGTTAGTGTTAGGGTTAGGGTTAGGTTTAGGGTAAGGGTAAGGGTTAGGGTAATGGTTAGGGTTAGGGTTAGGGTTAGGCTTAGTGTTAGGGTAAGGGTAAGGTTTAGGGTTAGGGTTATGGTTAGGGTTAAGGTTGAGGTTAGGGTTAGGGATAGGGTTAGATTTAGGGTTAGGATTAGGGTTAGGGTTAGGGTAATGATTAGGGTTAGTGTTAAGGTTAGGGTTAGGCTTAGTGTTAGAGTAAGGGTAAGGGTTAGGGTTAGGTTAGGGTTAAGTTTGAGTTTAGGGTTAGGATTAGGGTTAGGGTAAGGTTTAGTGTTAGGGTTAGGGTAAGTGTTAGGGTTAGGATTAGAGTTAGAGTTAGAGTTAGGGTAAGGGCAAGGATTAGGGTTAGGGTTAAGGTTAGGGTTAGGGTTAGGGTTTGTGTTAGGGTTAGGTTAAGGGTAATTGTTAGGGTTAGTGTTAGGTTTAGGGTTAAGGTTAGGGTTAGGGTTAGGGTTAGGTTTAAGTTTAGGGTTAGGGTTACGGTTAGGGTAAGAGTAAGGGTTAGGGTTAGGGTTAGGGTTAGGGTAGGGTTTAGGGTAAGGGTAATGTTAGTGTTAGGGTTTGGTTTAGGATAAGTGTAAGGATTAGGGTTAAGTTTTGGTTTAGGGTTAGGGGTTATGCTTAGGGTTAGGGTTAGGGTTAGGTTTAGGGTTAGGCTAGGGTTAGTTTAAGGGTTAGGGTTAGGGTTAGGTTTAGAGTTATGGTAAGGGTAAGGTGTAGGTTTAGGGTTAGGGTTAGGTTTAGGTTTAGGGTTAGCATAAGGATAAATATTAGAGTTAAGGTTAGGGTGAGGTTAAGGGTAAGGGTTAGGGTTAAGATTAGGGTTAGGGTTAGGGTAAGGGTTAGGGTTAGTGTTAGGGTAAGGGTTAGGGTTAGGTTTAGGGTTAGGTTTAAGGTTGGGGTTAAGGTTCGGGTTAGGGTTAGGGTAAGGGTAAGGGTTATGTTAGGGTTAGGGTTAGGGTTAGGGTTAGGGTTAAGGTTAGGGTTAGGTTAGGTTTAGGGTTAGGATTAGGGTTATGGTTATGGTTAGGGTTAGGGTTAGGGTTATTGTAAGGGTAAGGGTTAGGATTAGAGTTAGGGTTAGGGTTAGGAGTTACGGTTAGGGTTAGGTTTAGGGTTACCGAAAGAGTTAGGATTAGAGTTAGGGTTAGGTAAGGGTAAGTGTTAGTGATAGGGTTTGGGTTAGGGTAAGGGTAAGGGGTAGGTTTACGTTTAGGGTAAGGGTAAGGGATAGGGTTAGGGTTAGGGTTAGGGTTAGGGTTAGTGTTAGGGTTAGGGTTAGGGTTAGGGTAAGGGTAAGGGTTAGGGTCAGGTTTAGGGTTAGGGTAAGTGTAAGGGTTAGGTTTAGGGTTGTGGTTAGTTTTAGAGTTAGTGTTAGGGCAAGGGTAAGGGTTAGTGTTAGGGTTAGGGTTAGTGTAAGGGTTAGGGTTAGGGGTTCGGGTTAGTGTTATGGTTAGGTTAAGTGTTAGGGTTAGGGTTAGGGTTAGAGTTAGGGTTAGGATAAGGGTTAGGGTTAGGATACGGGTAAATGTTAAGTTTAGGGTTAGGGTTAGGGTAAGGGTTAGGGTTAGGGTTAGGTTTATGTGGTAGGGTTAGGGTAAGGGTTGGGGTTAGGGTTAGGGTAAGGGTAAGGGTTAGGTTTAAGGTTAGGATTAGTGTTAGGGTTAGGGTTAGGGTAAGGGTAAGATTTAGGGTTAGGGTTAGTGTTAGGGTTAGGGTAAGTGTTAGGGTTAGGGTTAGAGTTAGAGTTAGAGTTAGGGTAAGGGCAAGGATTAGGGTTAGGGTTAAGGTTAGGTTTAGGGTTAGGGTTAGTGTTAGGGTTAGGTTAAGGGTAATTGTTAGGGTTAGTGTTAGGGTTAGGGTTAAGGTTAGGGTTAGGGTTAGGGTTAGGTTTAAGTTTAGGGTTAGGGTTACGGTTAGGGTAAGGGTAAGGGTTAGGGTTAGGGTTAGGGTTAGGGTAGGGTTTAGGGTAAGGGTAATGTTAGTGTTAGGGTTTGGTTTAGGATAAGTGTAAGGATTAGGGTTAAGTTTTGGTTTAGGGTTAGGGGTTATGCTTAGGGTTAGGGTTAGGGTTAGGTTTAGGGTTAGGCTAGGGTTAGTTTAAGGGTTAGGGTTAGGGTTAGGTTTAGGGTTATGTTTAGGTTTAGGGTAAGGGTAAGGTTTAGGGTTAGGATTAGGGATAGGGTTAGGGTTAGGGTAATGGTTAGTGTTAGGGTTAGGGTTAGGTTTAGGGTTAGGGATAGGGTAAAGGTAAGGGTTAGGGTTACAGTTAGGTTTAGGGTTGGGGTTAAAGTTAGGTTTAGGGTTAGGGTACATTTAAGGATTAGGGTTAGGGTTAGGGTTAGGGTTAGCATAAGGATAAATATTAGAGTTAAGGTTAGTGTGAGGGTAAGGGTAAGGGTTAGGGTTAAGATTAGGGTTAGGGTTAGGGTTAGGGTAAGGGTTAGGGTTAGTGTTAGGGTAAGGGTTAGGGTTAGGTTTAGGGTTAGGTTTAAGGTTGGGGTTAAGGTTCGGGTTAGGGTTAGGGTAAGGGTAAGGGTTATGTTAGGGTTAGGGTTAGGGTTAGGGTTAATGTTAGGGTTAGGTTAGGTTTAGGGTTAGGATTAGGGTTATGGTTAGGGTTAGGGTTAGGGTTAGGGTTAGGGTTATTGTAAGGGTAAGGGTTAGGATTAGAGTTAGGGTTAGGGTTAGGAGTTATGGTTAGGGTTAGGTTTAGGGTTACGGAAAGAGTTAGGATTAGGGTTAGGGTTAGGTAAGGGTAAGTGTTAGTGATAGGGTTTGGGTTAGGGTAAGGGTAAGGGTTAGGTTTACGTTTAGGGTAAGGGTAAGGGTTAGGGTTAAGGTTAGGGTTAGGGTTAGTGTTAGGGTTAGGGTTAGGGTTAGAATAAGGGTAAGGGTTAGGGTCAGGTTTAGGGTTAGGGTAAGTGTAAGGGTTAGGTTTAGGGTTCTGGTTAGTTTTAGAGTTAGTGTTAGGGCAAGGGTAAGGGTTAGTGTTAGGGTTAGGGTTAGTGTAAGGGTTAGGGTTAGGGGTTCGGGTTAGGTTTATGTGGTAGGGTTAGGGTTAGGGTTGGGGTTAGGGTTAGGGTAAGGGTAAGGGTTAGGTTTAAGGTTAGGATTAGTGTTAGGGTTAGGGTTAGGGTAAGAGTAAGATTTAGGGTTAGGGTTAGGGTTAGGGTTAAGTTTAGAGTTAGGGTTAGGGTTAAGTTTAGGGTTAGGGTTAGGGTAAGGGTAAGGTTTAGGGTTAGGGTAAAGGTTAGGGTTAGGTTTAGGGTTAGTGTTAGGGTTAGTGTTAGGTTTAGGGTAAGGGTAAGGGTTAGGGTAATGGTTAGGGTTAGGGTTAGGCTTAGTGTTAGGGTAAGGGTAATGTTTAGGGTTAGGGTTAGGGTTAGGTTTAGGGTTATGGTTAGGGTTAGGGTAAGGGTAAGGGTTAGGGTTAGGATTAGGGATAGGGTTAGGGTTAGGGTAATGGTTAGTGTTAGGGTTAGGGTTAGGTTTAGGGTTAGGGATAGGGTAAAGGTAAGGGTTAGGGTTACAGTTAGGTTTATGTTGGGGTTAAAGTTAGGTTTAGGGTTAGGGTACATTTAAGGATTAGGGTTAGCGTTAGGGTTAGGGTTATGCTTAGGGTTAAGGTTAGGGTTAGGATTAGGGTTAGGTTTAGGGTTAGCGTTAGGGTTAGGGTAAGATTATGTTTTAGGGTTAGGGTTAGGGTTAGGGTTAGGGTAAGTGTTAGGGTTAGGGTTAGTGTTACGGTTAGGGTTAGGGTAAGGGTAAGGTTTAAGGTTAAAGTTATGGTCAGGGTTAGGGTTAGGGTTAGGGTGAGGGTAAGGGTAAGGGTTAGGGTTAGGTTTAGCGTTATGGTAAGGGTAATGTTTATGTTTAGGTTTAGGATTAGGTTTAGGGTTAGGGTTAGCATAAGGATAAATATTAGAGTTAAGGTTAGGGTGCGGGTAAGGGTAAGGGTTAGGGTTAAGATTAGGGTTAGGGTTAGGGTTAGGGTTAGGTTTAAGGTTGGGGTTAAGGTTCGGGTTAGGGTTAGGGTAAGGGTAAGGGTTATGTTAGGGTTAGGATTAGGGTGAGGGTTAAGGTTAGGGTAAGGTTAGGTTTAGGGATAGGATTAGGGTTATGGTTAGGGTTAGGGTTAGGGTTAGGGTTAGGGTTAGGGTAAGGGTAAGGGTTAGGATTAGAGTTAGGGTTAGGGTTAGCAGTTACGGTTAGGGTTAGGTTTAGGGTTACGGAAAGAGTTAGGATTAGAGTTAGGGTTAGGTAAGGGTAAGTGTTAGTGATAGGGTTTGGGTTAGGGTAAGGGTAAGGTTTAGGTTTAGGTTTAGGGTAAAGGTAAGGGTTAGGGTTAAGGTTAGGGTTAGGGTTAGTGTTAGGGTTAGGGTTAGGGTTAGGGTAAGGGTAAGGGTTAGGGTCAGGTTTAGGGTTAGGGTAAGTGTAAGGGTTAGGTTTAGGGTTATGGTTAGTTTTAGAGTTAGTGTTAGGGTAAGGGTAAGGGTTAGTGTTAGGGTTAGGGTTAGTGTAAGGGTTAGGGTTAGGGGTTTGGGTTAGTGTTAGGGTTAGGTTAAGGGTTAGGGTTAGGGTTAGGGTTAGGGTTAGGATAAGGGTTAGGGTTAGGATAAGGGTAAGTGTTAAGTTTAGGGTTAGGGTTAGGGTTAGGGTAAGGGTTAGGGTTAGGGTTAGGGTTAGGGTTAGGATAAGGGTTAGGGTTAGGATAAGGGTAAGTGTTAAGTTTAGGGTTAGGGTTAGGGTTAGGGTAAGGGTTCGGGTTAGGGTTAGGTTTATGTGGTAGGGTTAGGGTTAGGGTTGGGCTTAGGGTTAGGGTAAGGGTAAGGGTTAGTTTTAAGGTTAGGATTAGTGTTATGGTTAGGGTTAGGGTAAAGGTAAGATTTAGGGTTAGGGTTAGGGTTAGGGTTAAGTTTAGGGTTAGGGTTAGGGTTAAGTTCAGGGTTAGGGTTAGGGTAAGGGTAAGGGTTAGGGTTAGGGTTAGGGTTAGGGTTAGGTTTAGGGTTAGGTTAAGGTTAGGGTTAGGGTAAGTGTAAGGGTTAGGGTGTAGGGTTAGCGTTAGGGTTAAGGTTAGGGTTAGGGTTAGGGTTAGGGTTAGGGTTACGGTTAGGGTAAGGGTTAGGGTAGGTTAGGGTAAGGGTTAGGGTTAGGGTTAGGGTTAGTTTAAGGGTTAGGGTTAGGGTTAGGGTTAGAGTGAGATTTAGGGTTGGTTAAGGGTAAGGGTTATGGTTAGGGTTAGGTTAAGGTTTAGGGTTAGGTGTTAGGGTTATGTTTAGGGTTAGGGTTAGGGAAAGGTTTATGGTTAGGGTTAGGGTTAGGGTAAGGGTTAGGGTTATGGTTAGGGTTAGGGTAAGTGTTAGCGTTAGAGTTAGGGTTAGGGTTAGGGTAATTGTTAGGGTTAGGGTTAGGGTAAGGTTAGGGTTAGGGTTAGGGTTAGGGTTAGGGTTAGGTTTAGGGTAAGGGTTAGGGTTAAGGTTAGGGTTAGGGTTAGGGTTAGGGTTAGGGTTAGGGTAAGGGTAAGGGTTAGGGTTAGGGTTAGTGTTATGGTAAGGGTTAGGGTTAGGGTTAATGTTAGGTTTAGGGTTAGAGTTAGGGTTAGGGTTAGGGTAACTATAAGGGTTAGGGTTAGGGTTAGGGTTAGGTTTAGGGTAAGGGTTAGAGTTAAGCTCATGGTTAGGGTTAGGGTAAGGGTTAGGGTTTAGGGTTAGGGTTAGGGTAAGTGTAAGGGTTCGGTTTAGGGTTATGGTTAGGGTTAGGGATTGGGTTAGTGTTAGGGTTTGGGTAAGGATAAGGGTTAGGGTTATAGTTAGGTTTAGGATTAGGTTTAAGGTTATGGTTAGGGTGCGGGTAAGGGTAAGATTTAGGGTTAGGTTAAGGTTTAGGTTTAGGGTAAGGTTTAGGGTTAGGTTTAGGGTTAGGGTTAGGGTTAGGTTAAAGGTAAGTCTTAGGGTTAGGATTAGGTTTAGGGTTGGGGTTAAGGTTAGGGTTAGGGTTAGGGTAAGGGTAAGGGTTAGGGTAGGGTTAGGGTTTGGTTTAGGGTTGGGGTTAAGGTTAGGTTTAGGGTTATGGTACGTTTAAGTATTAGGGTTTGGGTTAGGGTTAGGGTTATACTTAGGGTTAGGGGTAGGGTTAGGATTAGGGTTAGGTTAGGGTTAGTGTTAGGGTAAAGTTATGTGTTAGGTTTAGGGTTAGGGTTAGGGTAAGTGTTAGGGTTAGGGTTATGGTTAGAATGAGGTTAAGGGTAAGGTTTAGGGTTAATGTTAGGCTAAGGGTTAGGGTTAGGGTTAGGGTTAGGGAAAGGGTAAGGGTTAGGGTTAGGTTTAGGGTTAGGGTAAGGGTAAGGGTTAGGTTTAGGGTTAGGGTTAGGTTTAGAGTTAGTGTTAGGGTAAGGGTAAGGCTTAGGGTTAGGGTTAGGGTTAGGGTTATGGTTTAGGGTTAGTGTTAGGTTTAGGTTAAGGGTTAGGGTTAGGGTTAGGGTTAGGATAAGCGTTAGGTTTAGTGTAAGGGTAAGTGTTAGGTTTAGGGTTAGTGTTAGGGTTATTGTAAGGTTTAGGGTTAGGGTTAGGTTTAGGTGGCAGGTTTAGGGTTAGTGTTAGGGTTAGGGTTAGGGTAAGGGTAAGGGTTAGGGTTAGGTTTAGGGTTATCGTAAGTGTATGGGTTACGTTTAGGGTTAGTGTTAGGTTTAGAGTTAGTGTTAGGGTAAGGGTAAGGGTTAGGGTTAGGGTTAGGGTTAGGGTAAGTGTTAGGTTTAGGGGTTCGGGTTAGTGTTAGGGTTAGGTTAAGGGTTCGGGTTAGGGTTAGGGTTAGGATAAGGGTTAGGGTTAGGGTAAGGGTAAGTGTTAAGTTTAGGGTTAGGGTTAGGGTTAGGGTAAGGGTTAGGGTTAGGGTTAGGTTTATGTGGTAGGGTTAGGTTTAGGTTTAGGGTTAGGTAAGGGTAAGCGTTAGGTTTAAGGTTAGGATTAGTGATAGGGTTAGTGTTAGGGTAAGGGTAATGTTTACGGTTAGGGTTAGGGTTAAGGTTAGGGTTAGCGTTAGGTTTAGGGTTAGGGTTAGGGTAAGGACAAGGTTTAGGCTTACTGTTAAGGTTAGGGTTAGGGTTAGGGTTAGGGTTAGGTTAAGGTTAGGGTTAAGGTAAGTGTAAGGGTTAGGATTAGGGTTAGCGTTAGGGTTAAGATTAGGGTTAGGGTTAGGGTTAGGGTTAGGGTAAGGGTTAGGGTAGGTCAGGGTAAGGGTTAGGGTTAGGGTTAGGGTTAGTCTAAAGATTAGGGTTAGGGTTAGGGTTAGAGTGAGATTTAGGTTTGGTTAAGGGTAAGGGTTATGGTTAGGTTTATGGTTAGTGTTAGGTTAAGGTTTAGGGTTAGGTGTTAGGGTTAGGGTTAGGGAAAGGGTTATGGTTATGGTTAGGCTTAGGGTTAGGGTAAGGGTTAGGGTTAGATTTAGTGTTAGAGTAAGGGTTAGGGTTAGGGTTAGGGTTAGGGTAAGGGTAAGGGTTAGGGTTAAGGTTAGTGTTAGAGTAAGGGTTAGGGTTAGGGTTAGGGTTAGGGTAAGGATAAGGGTTAGGGTTAGAGTTAGGGTTAAGGTTAGGTTTAGGGTTAGGGTAAGGGTAAGTGTAAGGGTAAGGGTAAGAGTTAGGGTTAGGGTTACGGTAATGGTTACAGTTAGGGTTAGGGTAAGGGTAAGGTTTAGGGTTATGGTTATGGTTATGGTTAAGGTAAGGGTAAGGGTGAGTGTTAGGTTTAGGGTTAGGTTTAGGGTAAGGGTAAGGTTTAGGATTAAGGTTAGGGTTAGGATTAGGTTTAGGGTTAGGGTTAGCATAAGGATAAATATTAGAGTTAAGGTTAGGGTTAGGGTAAGGGTAAGGGTAAGAGTTAGGGTTAGGGTTAGGGTAATGGTTAGAGTTAGGGTTAGTGTAAGGGTAAGGTTTAGGGTTATGGTTAGGGTTATGGTTAGGGTAAGGGTAAGAGTGAGTGTTAGGGTTAGGGTTAGGTTTAGGGTAAGGGTAAGGTTTAGGATTAAGGTTATGGTTAGGATTGGGTTTAGGTTTAGGGTTAGCATAAGGATAAATATTAGAGTTAAGGTTAGTGTTAGGGTAAGGGTAAGGGTAAGAGTTAGGGTTAGGGTTAGGTTTAAGTTTAGGGTTAGGCTTATGGTTAGGGTAAGGGTAAGGGTTAGGGTTAGGGTTAGGGTTAGTTTTAGGGTTAGGGAAAGTGTACGGGTTAGGGTTAGGGTTAGGGTTAGGGTAAGGGTTAGGGTTAGGATTAGTGTTAGGGTAGGGTTTAGGGTAAGGGTAAATGTTAGTGTTAGGGTTAGGTTTAGGATAAGGGAAAGGATTAGTGTTAGGTTTTGGTTTAGGGTTAGGGGTTAGGCTTAGGGTTAGGGTTAGGGTTAGAGTTAGGGTTAGGGTAGGGTTAGGGTTAGGGTTAGGCTTTGGGTTAGGTTTAGGGTTAGGGTTAGGGTTAGGTTAAGGGTAAGGGTTAGGGTTAGGATTAGGTTTAGGGTTAGGGATAGGGTAAGGGTAAGGGTTAGGGTTACGGTTAGGTTTAGGGTTGGGGTTAAAGTTAGGTTTAGGGTTAGGGTACATTTAAGGATTAGGGTTAGGGTTAGGGTTAGGGTTATGCTTAGGGTTAAGGTTAGGGTTAGGATTAGGGTTAGGTTTAGGGTTAGGGTTAAGGTAAGGAAAAATGTTACAATTAAGGTTAGGGTTAGGGTTAGGGTTAGGGTTAGGGTTAAGGTTAGGGTGAGGGTAAGGGTTAGGGTTAGGGTTAGGGTTAGGGTTAAGGTTAGGGTGAGGTTAAGGGTAAGGGTTAGGGTTAGGGTTAGGGTTAGGGGAAGGGTTAGGGTTAGAGTTAGATTTAGGGTTAGGGTTAGGGTTAGGGTTAGGGTTAGGTTTGGAGTTGAGGTTGGGTTAGGGTTAGGGTAAAGGTAAGGGTTAGGTTAGGGTTAGGTTTAGGTTTAGGGTTAGGTTTAGGGTAAGGGTAAGGGTTAGGTTAGGGTTAGGCTTAGGGTTAAGGTCAGGGTTAGGGTTAGGTTTAATGTTAGGATTAGGGTTAGGGTTAGGGTAAGGGTTAGGGTTAGGGTTAGGGTTACGGTTAGGTTTAGGGTTAGGGTAAGGGTAAGGGTAAGGGTAATTGTAAGGGTTAGAGTTAGGGTTAGGGGTAGGGTAAATGTTAGTTTTAGGGTTAGGGTAAGGATAAGGTTTAGGGTTAGGGTTAGGGTTAAGGTTAGGGTAAGGCTAAGGGTAAGTGTTAGGGTTAAGGTTAGGTTTAGGTTTAGGGTAAGGGTAAGGGTTATGGTTAAGGTTAGGGTTAGGGTTAGGTTTAGGGTTAGGGTTAGGGTAAGGACAAGGTTTAGTCTTACTGTTAAGGTTAGGGTTAGGGTTAGGTTTAGGGTTAGGTTAAGGTTAGGGTTAAGGTAAGTGTAAGGGTTAGGGTTAGGGTTAGCGTTAGGGTTAAGGTTAGGGTTAGGGTTAGGGTTAGGTTTAGGGTAAGGGTTAGGGTAGGTCAGGGTAAGGGTTAGGGTTAGGGTTAGGGTTACTTTAAAGATTAGGGTTAGGGTTAGGGTTAGAGTGAGATTTAGGTTTGGTTAAGGGTAAGGGTTATGGTTAGGTTTATGGTTAGGGTTAGGTTAAGGTTTAGGGTTAGGTGTTAGGGTTAGGGTTAGGGTTAGGGTTAGGGAAATGGTTATGGTTATGGTTAGGGTTAGGGTTAGGGTAAGTATTAGCGTTAGGGTTAGGGTTAGGGTAAGGGTAAGGGTTAGGGTTAGGGTTAGTGTTAGAGTAAGGGTTAGGGTTAGGGTTAGGGTTAGGGTTAGGGTAAGGGCAAGGGTTAGGGTTAGGGTTAGTGTTAGAGTAAGGGTTAGGGTTAGGGTTAGGGTAAGGGTAAGGGTTAGGGTTAGGGTTAGGGTTAAGGTTAGGTTTAGGGTTAGGGTAAGGGTAAGTGTAAGGGTAAGGGTAAGAGTTAGGGTTAGGGTTACGGTAATGGTTACAGTTAGGGTTAGGGTAAGGGTAAGGTTTAGGGTTATGGTTATGGTTATGGTTAGGGTAAGGGTAAGGGTGAGTGTTAGGTTTAGTGTTAGGTTTAGGGTAAGGGTAAGGTTTAGGATTAAGGTTAGGGTTAGGATTAGGTTTAGGGTTAGGGTTAGCATAAGGATAAATATTAGAGTTAAGGTTAGGGTTAGGGTAAGGGTAAGGGTAAGAGTTAGGGTTAGGGTTAGAGTAATGGTTAGAGTTAGGGTTAGGGTAAGTGTAAGGTTTAGGGTTATGGTTAGGGTTATGGTTAGGGTAAGGGTAAGGGTGAGTGTTAGGGTTAGGGTTAGGTTTAGGTTAAGGGTAAGGTTTAGGATTAAGGTTAGGGTTAGGATTAGGTTTAGGGTTAGGGTTAGCATAAGGATAAATATTAGAGTTAAGGTTAGGGTAAGGGTAAGTATAAGGGTTAGGGTAAGGGTTAGGGTTAGTTTAGGGTAAGGGTTAGGGTTGGGGTTAGGGTTAGGGTTAGGTTTAAGGTTAGGGTTAGGTTTATGGTTAGGGTAAGGGTAAGGGTTAGGGTTAGGGTAAGGGTTAGGGTTAGGATTAGGGTTAGGGTAGGGATTAGGGTAAGGGTAAATGTTAGTGTTAGGGTTAGGTTTAGGATAAGGGAAAGGATTAGCGTTAGGTTTTGGTTTAGGGTTAGGGATTAGGCTTAGGGTTAGGGTTAGGGTTAGGGTTAGGGTAGGGTTAGGGTTAGGGTTAGGGTTAGGGTTAGGTTTAGGGTTAGGGTTAGGGTTAGGTTAAGAGTAAGGGTTAGGGTTAGGATTAGGTTTAGGGTTAGGGATAGGGCAAGGGTAAGGGTTAGGGTTACGGTTAGGTTTAGGGTTGGGGTTAAAGTTAGGTTTAGGGTTAGGGTACATTTAAGGATTAGGGTTAGGGTTAGGGTTAGGGTTATGCTTAGGGTTAAGGTTAGGGTTAGGATTAGGGTTAGGTTTAGGGTTAGGATTAGGGTAAGGAAAAATGTTACAATTAAGGTTAGGGTTAGGGTTAGGGTTAAGGTTAGGGTGAGGGTAACGGTAAGGGTTAGGGTGAGGGGTAGGGTTATGGTTAAGGTTAGGGTGAGGGTAAGTGTAAGGGTTAGGGTTAGGGTTAGGTTTAGGTTTGGAGTTGAGGTTAGGGTTATTGTTAGGGTAAAGGTAAGGGTTAGGTTAGGGTTAGGGTTAGGTTTAGGGTTAGGTTTAGGGTAAGGGTAAGGGTTAGGTTAGGGTTAGGCTTAGGGTTAAGGTCAGGGTTAGGGTTAGGTTTAATGTTAGGATTAGGGTTAGGGTTAGGGTAAGGGTTAGGGTTAGGGTTAGGGTTAGGGTTAGGTTTAGGGTTAGGGTAAGGGTAAGGGTAAGGGTAATTGTAAGGGTTAGAGTTAGGGTTAGGGATAGGGTAAATGTTAGTTTTAGGGTTAGGGTAAGGATAAGGTTTAGGGTTAGGGTTAGGGTTAAGGTTAGGGTAAGGCTAAGGGTAAGTGTTAGGGTTAAGGTTAGGTTTAGGGTAAGGGTAAGGGTAAGGGTTATGGTTAAGGTTAGGGTTAGGGTTAGGTTTAGGGTTAGGGTTAGGGTAAGGACAAGGTTTAGGCTTACTGTTAAGGTTAGGGTTAGGGTTAGGTTTAGGTTTAGGTTAAGGTTAGGGTTAAGGTAAGTGTAAGGGTTAGGGTTAGGTTTAGCGTTAGGGTTAAGGTTAGGGTTAGGGTTAGGGTTAGGGTTAGGGTAAGGGTTAGGGTAGGTCAGGGTAAGGGTTAGGGTTAGGGTTAGGGTTAGTTTAAAGATTAGGGTTAGGGTTAGGGTTAGAGTGAGATTTAGGTTTGGTTAAGGGTAAGGGTTATGGTTAGGTTTATGGTTAGGGTTAGGTTAAGGTTTAGGGTTAGGTGTTAGGGTTAGGGTAAGGGTCAGGGTTAGGGTTAGGGTTAGGGAAAGGGTTATGGTTATGGTTAGGGTTAGGGTTAGGGTAAGTATTAGCGTTAAGGTTAGGGTTAGGGTAAGGGTAAGGGTTAGGGTTAGTGTTAGTGTTAGAGTAAGGGTTAGGGTTAGGGTTAGGGTTAGGGTAAGGGTAAGGGTTAGGGTTAGGGTTAGTGTTAGAGTAAGGGTTAGGGTTAGGGTTAGGGTTAGGGTAAGGGTAAGGGTTAGGGTTAGGGTTAGGGTTAAGGTTAGGGTTAGGGTTAGGGTAAGGGTAAGTGTAAGGGTAAGGGTAAGAGTTAGGGTTAGGGTTACGGTAATGGTTAGAGTTAGGGTTAGGGTAAGGGTAAGGTTTAGGGTTATGGTTATGGTTATGGTTAGGGTAAGGGTAAGGGTGAGTGTTAGGTTTAGTGTTAGGTTTAGGGTAAGGGTAAGGTTTAGGATTAAGGTTAGGGTTAGGATTAGGTTTAGGGTTAGGGTTAGCATAAGGATAAATATTAGAGTTAAGGTTAGGATTAGGGTAAGGGTAAGGGTAAGAGTTAGGGTTAGGGTTAGGGTAATGGTTAGAGTTAGGGTTAGGGTAAGGGTAAGGTTTAGGGTTATGATTAGGGTTATGGTTAGGGTAAGGGTAAGAGTGAGTGTTAGGGTTAGGGTTAGGTTTAGGGTAAGGGTAAGGTTTAGGATTAAGGTTAGGGTTAGGATTAGGTTTAGGGTTAGGGTTAGCATAAGGATAAATATTAGAGTTAAGGTTAGGGTGAGGGTAAGTGTAAGGGTTAGGGTAAGGGTTAGGGTTAGGTTAGGGTATGGGTTAGGGTTAGGGTTAGGGTTACGGTTAGTTTTAGGGTTAGGGAAAGTGTACGGGTTAGGGTTAGGGTTAGGGTTAGGGTAAGGGTTAGGGTTAGGATTAGGGTTAGGGTAGGCTTTAGGGTAAGGGTAAATGTTAGTGTTAGGGTTAGGTTTAGGATAAGGGAAAGGATTAGCGTTAGGTTTTGGTTTAGGGTTAGGGGTTAGGCTTAGGGTTAGGGTTAGGGTTAGGGTTAGGGTAGGGTTAGGGTTAGGGTTAGGGTTAGGGTTAGGTTTAGGGTTAGGGTTAGGTTTAGGTTAAGGGTAAGGGTTAGGGTTAGGATTAGGGTTAGGGTAGGGTTTAGGGTAAGGGTAAATGTTAGTGTTAGGGTTAGGTTTAGGATAAGGGAAAGGATTAGCGTTAGGATTTGGTTTAGGGTTAGGGGTTAGGCTTAGGGTTAGGGTTAGGGTTAGGGTTAGGTTTAGGGTAGGGTTAGGGTTAGGGTTAGGGTTAGGGTTAGGTTTAGGGTTAGGGTTAGAGTTAGAGTTAGGTTAAGGGTAAGGGTTAGGGTTAGGATTAGGTTTAGGGTTAGGATAGGGTAAGGGTAAGGGTTAGGGTTACGGTTAGGTTTAGGGTTGGGTTTAAAGTTAGGTTTAGGGTTAGGGTACATTTAAGGATTAGGGTTAGGGTTAGGGTTAGGGTTATGCTTAGGGTTAAGGTTAGGGTTAGGATTAGGGTTAGGTTTAGGGTTAGGGTTAGGGTAAGGAAAAATGTTACAATTAAGGTTAGGGTTAGGGTTAGGGTTAGGCTTAAGTTTAGGGTGAGGGTAAGGGTAAGGTTTAGGGTTAGGTTTAGGGTTAGGGTTAGGGTTAGGGTTTGGGTAAGGATAAGTGTTAGGGTTAGGGTTAGGGTTAGGGTTAGGGTAAGGGTTAGAGTTAGGGTTAGAGTTGGGTTAGGGTTAGGGTAAGGGTAAGTGTTAGGGTTAGGATTAGGTTTAGGGTTGGGGTTAAGGTTAGGGTTAGGGTTAGGGTTACGTTTAGGGTTAGAGTTAGGGTAACGGTATGTGTTCGGGTTAGGGTTATGGTTAGGGTTAGGGTTAGAGTTAGGGTAAGCGTAAGGGTTGGTGTTAGGGTTAGGGTTAAGGTAAGGGTAAGGTTTAGGGTTAGGGTTAGGCTTAGGTTTAGGGTTAGGTTTAGGGTTAGGGTAAGGGTAAGGGTTCGGGTTAGGGTTAGGTTTAGGGTTAGGGTAAGGGTAAGGGTTAGGGTTAGGGTTATGGTAAGCATTAGGGTTAGGGTTAGGGTTAGGGAAGGGTTTAGGGTAAGGGTAAGTGCTAGTGTTAGGGTTAGGTTTAGGATAAGGGTAAGGATTAGGGTTAGGTTTAGGGTTAGGGTTAGAGGTTAGGGATAGGGTTAGTTTTAAAGTGAGGGTTAGGTTTTGGGTTAGGTTTAGGATAAGGGTAAGGGTTAGGGTTAGGGTTAGGGTTAGTGTTAGGTTTATGCTTAGGGTTAGGGTAAGGGCAAGGGTTAGGATTAGGGTTAGGGTTAAGGTTAGGGTTAGGATTATGATTAGGGTTAGGGTTAAGGTTAGGGTTAGGGCTAGGGTTAAGGTGAGGGTAAGGGTTAGGGTTAGAGTTAGGGTAAGGGTTAGGGTTAGGGTTAGGGTTAGGTTTAGAGTTAGGTATAGGTTTAGGGTTAGGGGTTAGGCCTAGGGTTAGGGTTAGGGTAAGGATTAGGTTTAGGGTTAGGGTTAGGGTTAGGGTTAGAGTTAGTTTAAGGGTTAGGGTTAGGTTTAGGGTTAGGGTTAGAGTTAGTTTAAGGGTTAGGGTTAGGTTTAGGGTAAGGTTAAGGTTTAGGGTAAGGGTTAGGGTACGGTTAGGCTTAGTGTTAGGGTAAGGGTAAGGTTTAGGGTTACGGTTATGGTTAGGGTTAAGGTTGAGATTAGGGTTAGGGTTAGGGTTAGATTTAGGGTTAGGCTTAGGGTTAGGGTTAGGATAAGGGTTAGGGTTATGGTTAAGGTTAGGGTTAGGCTTAGTGTTAGAGTAAGGGTAAGGGTTAGGGTTAGGGTTAGGGTTAGGGTTAGGGTTAAGTTTGAGGTTAGGGTTAGGATTAGGGTTAGGGTTAGGGTTAGGGTTAGGGTAAGGGCAAGGATTAGGGTTAGGGTTAGGGTTAAGGTTAGGATTAGGGTTAGGGTTAGTGTTAGGGGTAGGGTAAGGGTAATTGTTAGTGTTAGTGTTAGGGTTAGCGTTAAGGTTAGGGTTAGGGTTAGGGTTAGGGTAAGGGTTAGGTTTAGGTTAGGGTAAGGTTAGGGTTAGGGTTAGGGTTAGGTTTAAGGATAGGGTTAGGGTTAGGGTTAGGGTAAGGTTAAGGGTTAGGGTTATGGTTAGTTTTAGGGTTAGGGTAAGTGTAAGGGTTAGGGTTAGAGTTAGGGTTAGGGTAAGGGTTAGGGTTAGGATTAGGGTTAGGGTAGGGTTTAGGGTAAAGGTAAATGTTAGTGTTAGGGTTAGGTTTAGGATAAGGGTAAGGATTAGGGTTAGGTTTTGGTTTAGGTTTAGGGGTTAGGCTTAGGGTTAGGGTTAGGGTTAGGCTTAGGGAAGGGTTAGTTTAAGGGTTAGGGTTAGGGTTATGTTTAGGGTTAGGATTAGGGTTAGAGTAAGGGTAAGGGTTATGGTTAGGATTAGTGTTAGGGTTAGGGTTAGGGTAATGGTTAGGGTTAGGGTTAGGGTTAGGTTTAGGGTTAGAGATAGGGTAAGGGTAAGGGTTATGGTTAGGGTTAGGTTTAGGGTTGGGGTTAAGGTTAGGTTTAGGGTTAGGGTACATTGAAGGATTAGTGTTAGGTTTAGGGTTAGGGTTATGCTTAGGGTTAGGGTTAGGGTTAGGATTAGGGTTAGGTTTAGGGTTAGGGTTAGGGTTAGCGTTAGGGTAAGGTTATGTGTTAGGGTTAGGGTTAGGGTTAGGGTTACGGTAAGTGTTAGGGTTAGGGTTAGTGTTACGGTTAGGGTTAGGGTAAGGGTAAGGGTTAGGGTTAAATTTAGGGTCAGGGTTAGGGTTAGGGTTAGGTTT